>CAIGQQ010040405.1:3448658-3481378 GCA_903798035.1 Danio albolineatus | reverse complement strand
TATATATATATAAATATATTTCTGTGTGTGTGAAAAATGGAGGCAGGTCTGCCGGCCCAATATATAAGTGTCATATAAGTGCCAGAGGATCCCAGACCTGTACAATACCATTGACTTTCATGAGCTGCAGTATGAGTTTGAACTTAGTAGGGCAAACTACATTGGCTGTTGTATGCAGTGTTAAATTCAAGTACCCTCTCTGAAAACTGTATATTTAGTAACTTACAAACCTGTTTAAAGCAGTGACTGAGTGATCGACAGCTAATATGAACCAACTAAAAATAAATGTTACTCCCTTTTTTTTTTTAAGTCAAAATCATATATTTTTAATTCAGTATAACATCTATTATAGTCATTGTGTCTGTGTTCTTGGTATGCATGCACCTGTATTTATTTAACTCCTTTAGCTATTTAAACTCATGGGATCCCATTAACAATAACAGTCCCATGGGATGAGTTGGGATAAACTTTTCCCGTTTTCAGATTAAAAATAGTGCTTCACCCCTTGACCTACACATAGTTTATTTACATATATTTGATAGCCCCATTCTTTTTAAGACAGTAGGTTTATTACACTGTTATGTTACATTATATACCACCAGAAAACAAAGTCTATCTGTAAACTGATTTTTCTGTACTGTTAGATTTTTTTAAGCCTTTATTGATGTCACATGTCACATTGGGGCATCTGTAATATACAGGATTGTTTTACACTCTTTGGTAATTAAATAGTATTTTGACCAAATTAAGCTTTGATAAATTATTTTCCATTTGTTCTAGACTATCAGAAAGAGTCAAATGCTGCACAGGGTTTTTAACATTTTACACCTGAATTATGTCTTATTTTGTCTCTGTTTTCTTTTCTTTCTATTTTTTTTTTGTTTGCTTTAAAAGTTTTTTTGCACTCTAAACCAAGTCTTTTTTTATATATTTCCGATACAGATTTTTGTTAATGGTTTTAGGCTACAAAGTAATGGTACAAAAAATAAATGAGTTCGATATTTACTGTTTAAACCAATTTTAACTTTAAACCAATTCGATTTTTAAAACTGCACTTTAAAACAGCTTGAGTTTTCTCGGGTCTTGCACTCATTTATCTTGTCTTTGTGTCTTTGTCTTTGTTTTGAGTGTGCAGTGTCATGCAAGCTCAGGTTATGCAGGCTTGCGAGCATAACGGGTGGATGGGTTTGGGTTACACATTATTTCGTCCTTGTGTTTATGTTTTTTGTCCACAGCATGCTGTTCAGCCTGAACATTTTTACTAATGTTCTTGTGTCTATTCAGTCTTGTGTCTTGTGTTGGAGTAGATGTTTACATGCAGCCATGTGCTTTTGTGTTTTGTTTCATGTGAACACATGGTTAATGGATGTTCTTATTGGCTGTATGTTTTGGTTGTGTTTGATTTGAGTACATGGCTTTTGTTTTTTCTGTTTTCTCTTTGTGCCATTTGCTCTCCTGTCTATTGTCTAGTCTTCTCCCTACTCACATCCCAGATGATACGAACTGGCCACAAAGATGTGATGACCACCAGGTGATGACCGAATTGGCTGCAGCCGAACCGGCAACCTTTCTGGCTGCAAGATTGTAAAGTCAGTCGCAGCCCCAGAGCACCCTACAAGTGTCAGCTTCACCTCCAGATCACCCACCAGTGTCAGCTTCAGCCGCAGAGCACCCATCAATGTCAGCTTTAGCTCCATAGCACCCACCAGTGTCAGCTTCAGCCCAAAACCACCCACCAGTGTCTGCTTCAGCTCCAAAGCACCCACCAGTGTCAGCTTCAGCCCAAGAGCACCCACCAGTGTCAGCTTCAGCCCAAGAGCACCCACCAGTGTCATCTTCAGCTTCAGAGTACCCACCATTGGCAACTTAAGCCCCAGAGCACCCACCGGTGTCAGCTTCAGCCCCAGAGCACCCATTAGTCTCAACTTCAGCCCCTGAGCACCCACCATTGTCAGCTTCAGCTCCAGAGCACCCATTAGTCTCAACTGGGACCCAAGCGCCAACCTCCTGCTCTCCCCTGCTCACCCGTTTCGTTTATATAGAGTTATATTAAGTCTGCATAATTAAGGGCATGGTCACTTGAGTGACAGCTAGTCTCGCTGGTCACCATCACTTCACCTCAGCTGATTCCGGCTGATTAGCTGCTGAACTCGGCATTTACGTAATTTTTTTGTGTTGTTTTATGTGGCTTTACACAGTCAATTGCCTTTTGGAATTATTTCCTTAACAGATAATATGGCATGCTGTGTGCACTTAATTGTGCTCACAAACCATTCCCGCGGTCTCCATTTCCCAGGTGAGTGTAATTTAATACCTATATACCATATCTATAAATGTATTTTATTTAAGATACTTTTATCATTCATAATTTTCTTTAGACCTGTAATTCACTCGGAATCTGACAGACTTATTAGCTGATTAGGCTAAAGAACAGTCATCTAAAGTGTGTCATACAGTGTCTGGATTTCATCAGTAGCCTTGCATTGACTAACACAGACTATATATGAAGTATTTGGAAGTAATTCGCGTTGCCCTCCTGTAGAAAAACATCATAAGAGCAATGTTTAGTGGCTTAACATATTACAAAAGTATTTTTAAAAGGCTAAGCACTTTATTTATATAGTATACAACCAAGCACATGTGGTCAGAACACAAACAAGTCGCAGGTGACGAAGTATTATGCTTTTTTCCCAAACCAAGCAAAATGCTAGCAGGCGTCTGTAGCTCCGCTCATGCTCTGCCTCTTTGGCCTTATTTGGATACCCCAAACTGGAGCAGTGATGCGTGAACAAAATGGTACCTGTTGGCCACCCCAAGTGTGGCCTCTTTTGCGCTCTTCAGAAACCTATGGGTGACATCACGGATACTACGTGCATATATTTTACAGTCTATGCTTCAGCTCCAGACCACCCACCAGTGTCAGCTTCAGCCACAAAATACCTGAAGCTTTAGCTTCAGAGCACCCATCAATCTCAGCTTTAGCAGCAGAGCACCCGCTAGTGTCAGCTTCAGCTCCAGAGCACCCGCTAGTGTCAGCTTCAGCTCCAAAACACCCGCTAGTCTTAGCTTCGACCCCAGATCACCCACCAGTGTCAGCTGTAGCCCCAGAGCGTTCGCCAATGTCAGCTTTAGCTCCAGAGCATCTATCAGTCTCAGCTTCAGTCCTAGATCACCCACCAGTGTCAGCTTTAGCCCCAGAGCACCTGCCAGTGTCAGCTACTTCTTCAGAGCATCTGCAAGTGTCAACTTCAGCCCCAGAGCACCCGCCACTGTCGGTTTCAGCTCCAGAGTACCCATCAGTCTCAGCTTCAGCCCTAGAGCACCTGTCAGTGTCAGCTTCAGCGCCAGAGTAACCACCAGTCTCAGCTTTTTCTTCAGAGCATCTGCCAGTGTCAGCTTCAACCCCAGAGCACCCATCACTGTCAGCTTCAGCTCCAGAGAACCCATCAGTCCCAGCTTCAGCCCCAGAGCACCTGTCAGTGTCAGCTTCAGCGCCAGAGCACCCACCATTCTTAGCCTCAGCCCAGAGCATCCACCAGTCTCAGCCTCGGCCCTAGAGCACCAACAAGTGTCAGCACCCACCAGTGTCAGCTTCAGCTCCAAAGCACCCGCCAGCGTCAGCTTAAGCCCCAGAGCACCAACCAGTGTCAGCTTCAGCTCCAGAGCACCCATCAGTCTCAGCTTCAGCCCCAGAGCACCCACCAGTGTCAGCTTCCCTTGGTCCACCTCCCCTCCCACTCACAGATTGTCTAGTCCCCATTCCTCTGCTGACCTGCCAGCAGAAACGGAGGAGGAAGAATGGGTCTACCTCACCTGTCACTTACCAGGTGATGACCAAATTGGCTGCAGCAGAACTGGCAACCTTCCTGCATACAAGATTGTGAAGTCAGTCTCAGCCCCAGAGCACCCCACGAGTGTCAGCTTCACCTTCAGATCACCCACCGGTGTCAGCTTCAGCGCCAGATAGCCCACCAATGTCAGCTTTAGCTCCATAGCACCCATCAGTGTCTGCTTCAGCCCAAAAGCACCCATCAGTGTCAGCTTTAGCTCCAAAGCACCCTCCAATGTCAGCTTCAGCCCCAGAGCACCCACCAGTGTCCGCTTCAGCTCCAGAGCACCCACCATTGTCAGCTTCAGCCTCCGAGCACCCACCAGTGTCAGCCTCAGCACCAGAGCACACGCCAATGTCAGCTTTAGCTCCAGAGCACCCTCTATTCTCAGCTTCAACCCCAGAGCACCCGCCAGTGTCAGCTTCAGCTCCAGAATACCCACCAGTGTCAGCTGCAGTCCCAGAGCACCCACCAGTGTCAGTTTCAGCCCCAGAGCACCTGCCACTGTCAATTTCTGCTCCAGAGTACCCATCAGTCTCAGCTTCAGCTCCAAAGTACCCACCAATGTCAGCTTCAGCTCCAGAGTACCCATCAGTCTCAGCTTCAGCCCCAGAGCACTCACCAGTCTCAGCTTCAGCCCCAGAGCACCTACCAGTGTCAGCTTCAGTCCAAGAGTACCCACCAGTGTTAGCTTCAGCCCCAGAGCATTCACCAGTGTCAGCTTCAGCCCCAGAGCACCCACTAGTGTCAGCTTCAGCTCCAGAGTACCCATCAGTTTCAGCTTCAGCCCCAGAGTACCCACCATTGCCAGCTTCAGCCCCTGAGCACCCACCAGTGTCAGCCTCAGCTCCAGAGCACCCATCAGTCTCTGCTTCAGCCCCAGAGCACCCTCCAGTGTCAGCTGCAGCCCCAGAGCACCCACTAGAGTCAGCTCAAGCCGTTTTAACCCTAACCCTAACCCATGCAGTCTTGTGTCTTGAGTTGGAATTGTGTGAACCTCGTGGCTCATGTTTACATGCGGCTGTGTGCTTTTATGTTTAATTTTATGTGAACACACAGTTACACAAGTGTTCTCATTGGCTTCGTGTTCTAGTCATGTTTGATGTAAGTACATGGGTTTTGTTTTTGTCACTTTGTGCCATGTGCTCTGTTCACCATTCAGTTTGTTTATTTATTTGTTTTGCTTGATGTTTCGTCATGTTTGCTGTCTTTTGACAGTTCATCATCGATGCTTGCCCTGTGTTTTCCATGCCTTGTTCCTGTCCTGCTTTCCCAGCTCAGTCTAGTTTCCTTTTTGAATTTAAGTTTCCCCCTTTGTTTGTTCTTGTTGCTTTTTATAAAATTTTATTATATTATATTCATTCATTCATTCGTTTTCTTTTCAGCTTAGTCCCTTTATTAATCTGGGGTCGCCACAGCGGAATGAACCGCCAACTTATCCAGCATTTCCAGCTGCAACCCATATCTGGGAAACATCCATACAAACTCATTCACACTCATACACTACGGACAATTTTGCCTATACCCAATTCACCTTTGGACTTGTGGGGGAAATCGGAGCACCTGGAGGAAACCCACGCAATCACAGGGAGAACATGCAAACTCCACACAGAAATGCCAACTGACCCAGCCGAGGCTCGAACCAGCGACCTTCTTGCTGTGAGGCGAACGTGCAACTTTATATTATATTATATAACGGCGCCCATTATATTATATTATTTAATTTAATTATATATTATATTACTATAAAACCCACGTTTTCTTTTGCAGATTGAATCCGCATCTTGTCCCACACCCTTGACACATTTTATGCAGATTTTTGCATGCTTTTATTTGATGTTGATATTATTGGATTTCAGGAAACTGTAGAATGACTGAAAAATGCACAAGTGCTGTTTAAGCACAGTTAAATGTTGTGATAAAGAAACTAAAAAAGTTGTCTCACTTTGTGAATCATAGTTTGACATGAGGAAAGCATGTAGATGTGACATGAAAGGCAACTCATGTGTAAAAAAGTGATAGGGGGTATGTGTGTCACTTGGCTGTTCATTTATGCATGTGTTTTTCTCACCCTTTCCATCTGAGTATATTCTCTGCATTTAAGGAAGCACTGAGATGCATGGTAATCAGCTGTATGTATTCAAAACTTAAATTAAAAGACTGCTGACCTAAACTGCTCTGCAGTTTCTCAGTAGAAATTGATTTCAGATTAGATAAAAGCAATTACTTTTAATAAACTGTATCTAATTTATTTAAATGCAGCTATTTGATTCTGGAAAGGTTATACCTTCTCCCTATTTTAATGAGAAATGTACAGTTTGCAAGCTCATAGTATGCTGATTTGATCTGAAGACAAAATATTTCTAAATATTAAGAAATCGTAAAAAGCAATTATCATGACCTGCATCGTTTTATATTGTTGATCTAAAAATGCCACACATACCAAGCCTAAATTGTCATGACCATGATTGTCTGCTTGAGTTGGGCTTCATTGTTCTCCTTCTCACACTGCAGCCATCGGGGGTTTTCTCCCTTATTGAGTTTTGGGAATGAAAGATTAAAGATGTTCTTTGAAACTCCATTACCCTCTTAAGGCCCTATAGCACTCTAGAGAACACATGAATAATTTAGAGGGACTAAGAGACCATAGAGAGTGGCTGCGATTGTTCACATACATTTCAGTTTCCACTTTAACTCTTGCAGCACATACATTAAAACAATATACAGTTTCACTTACGCTCATATCTGTTGTACTTCTATCATTTTATAACTTCAATTCTTCCGAAGGCTGACATTCATCTGCCTATTTTGACTACATCCACGTATCACAGATATGACTGAATGTTTTGTTGAAAGGAATAACAGTTATTTAAATGTATGTCTGTTTATCTTATAAAGCTACTGTATGAAGTTTTAGAAAATTTGGAGGAAAACACCCAAGTCATTTAAACCTCTTTTATGACACATTTATTATATATAGCGTATTTCAATGCAGACACTGTCTGATAATCTATTTTACTAACAATATTCACAATATGTTGTCAGTTTTTCATTGTGGTATATCCATTTTATCAAATCATATTAACTGATAAATTTGAGAATTGGCCCATTGGATTCAAGCTCTGGGATGTTGCTACCAGTGTACAGTATATACTGTACTGTAGCTTTTAACAAGATCCACTTATTGAAAACTCTTATTGAACTTATTGAATTACATTTACCATACAAACTAAAGCAATACAGTTCTGAGGAAACACTTTGTCTCCATGCTAGATTACAACTTGTGTCCTGTATAATTATACAAACAGCTCTGTCAGCAGATTCCTAATCCAGACAGTCAAAAGCATAATGCTGATAACATGGCAGTCAAGATGGACTCAGTAATTAATTATGCATTTGTTTTGTTTGTTCCTTTCTGGACAGTGTATCCTTATTCCAGGGAAGTGATTTTACTTACTGTTTAGCTTTCTAAACAAAAATACATTAAAAAGAGAAGTAAAACATCAAACCTTTTCTGAGGAGCGTAAGCATGCAAATAACCTGTATTAGAATTGGTTATATAAAAATCTGTTACATTATGATCAGGAATGACATTTAAAAATACTATACTAATTGCTAGAAATGTATGTTTTAGACAAGATAATTCTGGTTTATTTTACAAGTGTACAAGTAGAACCTAAAACAGCTAACACTGAATAAAATTAAGCACTGAATAGGTTTAAATATTTCATAGCACAAACACGTTAAGCTTTGTGGTGTGGAATGTTTCTCCCTGCTGACATAGGGAACTGGTTTTACAGCATCCTCTACTGAGGGTTTAGAGTACTGCAAATTTCAACTCACAGGACATTCACTTTGATAAACTATTTGCCATATGAATGATTTATTTATAGAATGAAGTTCAGGTGTTAAATGTCATAACAGGTCCCATATTAAGAGAATAAAAAGGAAGAAGGATATGGGTTGTTAGTGCTTTGATTGGAACAGATGTTTTTATGAACTCTCAAACAGATACTGGTTTGAGTAAAGGGAAATGGGGTGTAATATCAATCTTATTGTTAATGTGTAAATATTGTCTCTCTGATCCGCTTTCAGTTGTAGTCTGTAATCATGCTTGATGTTCCAAACTAGTATTTGAATGTGCCTAATTGCTCATTCAACAAATTCAAGGAGCATGTATTGCAGTTCATTTATTCTGCTAGATTTAATGATGTAATGTTTTTGCATCCTGTAGAAAGTCTTATGCTGGGGACGGAGATGGATCTGCAGCTGGTGGAGGGCACAGTTGAGGCCTTGGAAAGCACACTGAAAATGTGGCTTCATGAACAGGGGGGAGATCGAGAACACATGCACTTGTTGTTACCCCCTTCTTGTTTTTCTTCCAACAAAAGTCCAAGCCCGGGTATACACATATGGTTTCTCCTCTAAAATAATAATTTTTTTGCTGCACAAAGCTCAACAGTGAGTATTTTTGTGAAGCTTGTGTTGTGTTTCTACTTATTATGTGTGTGTATTCTATACGATTATGTCCTCGTCTACAGTCTGTTTGAAGTGTGACATGCAGGAGAGACTAATCAGCCCAGCACTGCTTGCCAGCACTCCTGACCTTGGAATGAAGACTGAGAGCATGCAAGATTTCCAGCCTCCAAACAAGAGTCTCACCAATCAAAACTTCTCCCCGCAGCGCTTACGAGTTGTCAAGTACAGTCACATATGTAGTCAGGTTTTGTTTAGGGGCTAAAGTGTGAACAGGCAATTAACGCAGATTTATATTTTATTCTATATTGTAAAGTAATGCTTCAGAAACAAGCTGAGGGTAATGTTTTTTGTTGAGTTGCATGTTTTGTATTCTGTGTGAAAGAGTATACGAAAAAAAGTCAGTATGACAGAGTGAGGTTTTTAATCAAACAAACAGCTCTGTGTTTGAGTCTTTTTTGTTTCCCCCACACAGTCATACATTGTATTTCCCTTTGAGTGATTTGCATATGATTTCCATGCACATGAGGTCATTTTTCCGAGACCTGTGATACAATCTCTTGCACCTACCTAGTCATTACTGGACAATTTGACACTTGCATAATATTCCTGTTCATACAGGCATTTCTTTTTGTCAGTGAACATTCTGACCAAAATTTAGTTTTTTAGTTTTTTTTGTGAGATGCTAAAAATGTTTGTTTTGTTTTTTTTATATAAATTGATCAAAAGTGACTGTGAAAACATTTATTGTTACAATCTTTTTCAAAGACACTTCTTTTAAAAATGAAACATGAATGTTATAATTGAAGTCTTCAGATCTAGCTGTTGTCTGTGTGTCTCAGAGTTCTTCATGCTGATGGAGTGTGTCAGTCTGTCCTGTATGGACTACCGCTTATTGTCAGACCAACCTCGTGTTGGCAACTGGACTGGGATGAAATGGAAACAAACAACCAGATGTTTCATGCACTCTGTCACATACTAAAAGTCAGTGCCTGGCTTTTTTATTCTGTATGTGTGTGCATGCATTCATAGAGCACAAATTTTAACATATTGTTTACATTTATTATTTGTTTGACAGACCCGTGACTGGTTCCTTTTGGTGCGCTCAGAGTCTGAGCCGGGGTCTTCTTCAGGTTCTGGTGTGTTCTCCTACTATGTAATCCAGTCTTCTGGTTCTCACTCTCTGCTTCTGAAACCTGTGATGACACGAGAACTTATGCTGCCCTGCTGCTTGCCTGTCTCTGTGGAGGACCCTCAACTTCTTGCTCTCAACACTGTGGAGGTGCCATTACATAAAGATATATGTACATACAGGGGTTGGACTATGAAACTGAAACACTGGTCCATTTAGTATTGAGAGATTTTATGGCTAAATGTCCACATGTAAGAGCAGAGTGGGAAGGTTTAATTACTAGAGTAGCAGCACAGTTTTGCTTCAAATATTGCAATGAACATTATGGATGATATATGATGCTTGTATCGCTGAGTTTTTGTGATGCATCAAGAGCCAAGTTATCCAGGGTAATGTCAGCATACCAGTAAAAAGGATGAACCACAACCAACAGAAGTAACTGTGGGTGCAAGAGGTAGCTATCTGAAAGGGATGTCCATGTGGTAACCTAGATTGTATCCAGAGAACACAATACCACAGCTGCCCAACTGTAGAATTAAATGTGCCTCAACTCACCTGTTTTTACCAAAACTGATTGTTGGGAGCTCCACAGGGTTAAAATACATGGCCAGGTTACTATAGCCAAACTTTTGGTCACTCATGCAAATGCCAAACATCCATTTCAAGGTGCCAACAGGGACAATCTTTCCCTCTTTCAGGAGAGTTACAGTGTGGAGAAGCCCCCCAAAAGTGTACAATCCAGACTGTTGCATTCCCAGTGTAAAGCATGGGTTGGATCAGTGATAGTTTGGGTTGCAATATTATGGCATTCCCTAGGCCCACTAATTGTGCTAGATGGGTGTGACTACTGAATCATTACGAAGGACCATGTGCACCAAATGGTTCAAACACGTACAGTATGTCACACACAATAAACAAAATTGTACACACATTGTACAAAACAAATCTACCTTAAATTTAAAAACTTTACAGCTGAGGGGATAAATGAAAGTTTGAAGCAATTTGTTTTTACTAATAGGAGTTCTGTATCGAATACCAGAAGGGAGAAGAGAAAACTTGTGGTGCATAGGATAGGAATCATCTGACAAATTAGTCTGAACTCAAAACTTGGCTATGGTATAACTGAGCCATAATCTGTTTCCTCCCTGTTATTTATTCTCCTAGGTTCACAATTTTGTCCAAACAACTCTTTATTTTTCACACTTAGAGGATTGAACCAACAAAGCAAGGAAAAAGATAACAGTGACTGAATGTATAAACTCTAAAACATGCACATGAGTAATATATCTTTAAATGACCTTAACTTCTGTATGCAGTACAATCTGTTACCCCTTTTTACACAAAATCTTAGTATTAGAAAAGGAGAATTTTTAAAATCTAAAACAGTACCCAAATACTTGTACTGATCAACACTCTCAACACCCACTCAATAATACTTGTTTGCTTATCCTTAATCAGTCTTTTCTTATAATTAACATCAATAGTCATCTCTTTAGTGTTAGGAACATTCAATTGTAAGAAAGCCTCCTGACACCAGCTGAAAAAATGATCAACTACTGGACCGTGCATGGAGTCATCCTTATTTACTTTAACCCTCTGTGATCTCTGTACAAGAAAGTCTAAAATCCATCCTACAAGCATTCGTTCCAACTCAAATTCATTAATAAGTTTCTCAACTAAAATATGTTGCTGAATGGTATTGAATGCAGATGATAGTAAATAAAAAGTAGCTTGTCCAATGTTTTAGGTTTATCAAGATTTAGGTTTATCCACCACTGTCTTAGGCCTATACGTAAATTGAAAGGGGTCTAGAATACTGTGTGTCAGTATGATTTCAGTATGATGATGCACTAATACACACAGCAAGACTGCTCAGTTGTTTGATGAACATAAAAGTGAAGTTGAACATCTCCCTTGCCCTGCACAGTCACCAGATCTTTATATTATTGAGCCACTTTGGGATGTTTTGAAGGAGCAGTTCATTAAATGTTTTCCTCTACAAGCATCACGTAGTGACCAGGCCACTATTCTGCAAGAAGAATGGCTCAAAATCCCTCTGGCCACTGTGCAGGATGTGTTTTTTTTTTTCATTCCCAAGGTGACTTGATTATGTATAGGTTACAAAAGGAGGTCCTACACCATACTAATGAATTATTGTGGTCTAAAGCCAGGCGTTTCAGTTTCATTGGGGTCCAACTTCTCTCTCTGTGTATGTATGTATGTATATCTATGTATATATATATATATATACACACAAACACAGATAAGGGTTGAATGACTGAATAGACAGAATTTTCATTTCATGCCTGTTTATAAAACTGACATCAAAAATAATCTTTGATCACTTAGAGCTCCCTTGCACAGCTGGAGAAGGACCCTGTATTTAACCCTCTCTGTCTGGATTCCAACCTGTATCTGCACCTGAGAATTCGAGGTTTGCTCACCCGTTCATCACAGCTATTAGGAGCACAGGGCCGCGGCCAGTGCAGGGGTGCTAGTCGACCACCAGAGGGCTCTACACAGCGCCAGGTTAGAAAAAAAATGTCTGAGGTATGTGAAACACAAAGGAATAAGTAGAAAAAAGATGAAGATCTGGAGTTTTCTACATTTAAATGTTTTCACAGTCAAGTACAAAAAGTCATATAAAATTATGTATCATTTATTGATGAAATTATTGACAATTGTTTGGATGTAATGTACAGTACTCTAGGACAGAGGTGTCCAATCCTGCCCTGCACGTGGTGGGCCAGTGTCCTGCAGACTTTAGCTCCTACAACTCAGAAGTGTGCTTAATTATGGTTAGAACACAACTGTGCAAGGCAGTGACCCTCCAGGAGCATGCTTGGACACCGCTGCTCTAGGAGAAATTTAAGAAATTCTGAATCACAGTTTGCTTGCTACTAAAATTAAAAACTAAGATATTGTCTCAGTAAGTTTATCTATATAGAATAATGATCTGGTTAAAGCAAAGAGGTGTCTGCTGAGCTTTAAACTGTTCTCTCTACACTGTGGCATTCTGAATCAGACATTTTACAAAGCAATTTAAATGCAAATAAATATAGAGAAAATATATTTGTATTAACCCTACAATAGCTTTACCAAATGGTTGAGAAATTATCGTATGGGTTTTATTTCTTTGTTTGAAGGGGAGAATTACTGTCCCAGAGAGCAAAAAAACACAAGCAGACAGTAGCCTAATATTAAAACACCCACTCTAGAGGAAGACAAAAATAGCAAAGAGGAGAGTGAAAAAGATGAAGAGCAATACAAATAAACTGGTTTCCATTTTAAAGCTTGCTACACTTGGACTCTACATGACCAATTTTCCAACCACAAGTGTGATGTTGCTGTCATAAATAAAGATACATTTGCAAATTTAAAACACCGAATAAATGTGACTAGAGGAGAGGTTATATCAAGCATGACAGTTTTAGCAATAAATAAAGTGTTTGTCAAATCTGATGATAAGTTTAAGTGGAAAAGGGAACCAGTGTCTGTAAAGTTTCAGCTCAATACTCCATAGATAATGTACAGTACAGTATTGTACCTTGCTATACTCACTTAAAAATCCATTTTTGAGAAGAAGCAAATTAGCTGTTCCCTGTCCCATTTTAGAAGTTTGCCAAAATTCCTACAGGCCATGTTTTGGATACTCTCAAACCGGGGTTGAAATAAAAAATTGTGTCTGAAAATCGACTTTGGCAGATACCTCATACATATGGTTTATGTGTAACTGTAGCTAAGCAGTGCAGGACCGCTAAATGGTATGATTGAATAATCAAATGGTGTATAGCATGGAGCCAAAGAAAGCAATAAATGCTAAGATGCATGGTTAAACTGCCAGTATTAGGTAAACCTAATGCAGACGATGAATCCACTTTAAAATTACTTCATAATCTTTCTGTTGTGTGAACTTGAGCATGTCAAAGTTACTCTATATGCGTGCCTTACTGACATACAAAACATCCATCATTCATTCATTTTCTTTTTGGCTTAGTCACTTTATTAATCAGTGGTCGCCACAGCAGAATAAACTGCCAACTTATCCAGCATATGTTTTACGCAGCGGAAACATCCATACACTCATTGACACTTATACACTACGGACAATTTAGCTTACCCAGTCCCCTATACCCACGCGACCAAGGGGAGAACATGCAAACACAGAAATGCCAACTGACCCAGCCGAGGCTCGAACCAGCGACCTTCTTGCTGTGAGGCGAAGGTGCTACCCACTACTCCACCAAAATATCCGCCCATACAAAACATCAATAAAGAGAATATTAAACTATCAATAAAAAGGAAAATGTCTAGTTTCAAATAAAGCTATTCAAATGGAAAACAAATATGCTCAGGTCATGCAATTCATATGAAACATACTGGCACATCAGTGTCCCTGAGTTTATCTTTCAAACCAAAAACAAATAAAGCGATATTTTATCCATAAGTTATTAAAATGTCAATGTAGCTTCCACAAGCTTTCCCCTTACACATAAATTATTATTTTGCCAGTGTGCTGTGAAAAGCATTATGGTTGTGCTTGAGCCTCTATTAGGGGATGTAGGCAATTATCATGACCATAATTATTATTATTAAAATGGATGACTACTGCAATGTCCTAAAATACAAAAGTTTTGGAAAGAGATAATTGAATGTATGACAGACATGTTGAATATAAAATTGCCTTTAAATGCCAAGCGCTGTATACTTGGTTTGTATCCTATGGAACTTACAACTGGAAATACAAAAATTTGGATTTTGGTCTTCTTCAAGCTAGAAGGGTATGGGATGAATTTAGTATCAATATTATTTGCAAATGCACGCGCTGTCATCCACGTGCTCTATTAATGTTGTATATGCAATTTTACATCCACAAACGAATAACTTTCCACCTGAGTCTGTGAATTTAAGATTTGCACAAACAAAAACATGTTCACGAAAACAAATATTATGTTTTGCATTCATACATCTTAATTTGCATGCGTGAAAAGGAAGTTTTGCATTTGCGGATCAGGTCGCGCGCGTGTGTGAATTGATTTTTTGTTTGAATCTATACTGCCGGCTTCGTTTGAATTTTGAGACTAATTTCACGCAGTTTGGCGGCAAATCCACGCGCGCGCAACTCTTGATCTGCGTGCAACTCTTGATCCACGCACAAATGTACTAATGCAGTTTAACCAGTGACCCCTAGATGGCAATCTCACCATTACAGAGCAGGCCACGTCCACAGTTTTTATAATGTTTTATAACCTAACGACCTGTAAAAGCCAGCGAAGTTACAAAAATGGATATCACGATGCATCAGCTGGATGAATGGCTGTATATGGGTATTCTAACAGCCTATGCCTGTGTGAGGTCATCATTAAACCACAAGAAAGTCAAATCTCCTTTCAGGAGCACATTATAACATTCAGTATAGGTTTAAATGGTGACGTCCTGCTTCCATTTTTTGGGTTTATGATTGATAGAAAATTTTAAAGAAAGGTTATGAATACTTCACCCTAAGGGAATATTTCTGTCCTTACCGAAACATGTAGGAAATAGGCTTTATTTGTATCTTTCTTATTTTAATAAATGCATGCAAACACACTGTGTTGTCTTATTCTGGCAATAACTTTCAGGGATGGGCAAACTACATTGAAGTGTATTTTAAAATAAAATACCAAATACCTAAATTTTACGTGTATCAAAATAAACTGCAAAATACAGCAGCCACAACATGTATGACAATAAAAGACTGTATTTTGTATTTTTAAAATATTACAAAATACTTTTACATGGTGGTATAACATTTCTTCACTTACCTTCTATCAATAGGCATATTCAATAAATATTAGTGAAACAGCAACAGCGTTTCTCTGAGCAAGCTTAAGTCAGCTTCTCTGCCACCTCATTCACCTCTACTCCTGTACAAATATTTGTTGCTCTTTGATTTTAGTATACATTTTGTACAAATTTCATACAGAAAGTCCCGTCTTGAAGACGTTCTCTTTAATCCCTGCAAAAACCATCTAATGCAGATAATGAGTTGAAACAGTATCTCTTCATTGTGTTTCCAGCATTGTAATTGCCCCATCTCTTAACAGTCTCATATTTTAAAAGGGTGATATATGAAGAGGTTATTTTCATTATTTGTTCACATTTTTTTTTTATAAATCTTGTTTTTTTTGCAAATGATTCCTCAGTTAATCTTCAAAATCTTCTTTAATGAAAACTACAAAAATTTCCAGTTTCAGTCATTTCCATAAATCATGCTTTTTTTGTGTACTTGTATGTACTCTTCAATGCACAACATAAAACATAATATCTGTTTTTGCATATAAACTCTTCATATACATGCTGCACTTCAATACAATACACTTCAATGTAGTTTGCCCACCCCTGAAAGTTATTGCCAGAATAAGACAACACAGTGTGTTTGCATGCATTTATTAAAATAAGAAAGATACAAATAAAGCCTATTTCCTACATGTTTCGGTAAGGACAGAAATATTCCCTTAGGGTGAAGTATTTATAACCTTTCTTTAAAATTTTCTATCAATCATAAACCCAAAAAATGGAAGCATAGGACGTCACCATTTAAACCTATACTGAATGTTATAATGTGCTCCTGAAAGGAGATTTGACTTTCTAGTGGTTTAATGTTGACCTCACACAGGCATAGTCAGAGTGTCAGAATACCCATATACAGCCATTCATCCAGCTGATGCATCGTGATATCCATTTTTGTAACTTCGCTGGCTTTTACAGGTCGTTAGGTTATAAAACATTATAAAAACTGTGGACGTGGCCTGCTCTGTAATGGTGAGATTGCCATCTAGGGGTCACTGGTTAAACTGCATTAGTACATTTGTGCGTGGATCAAGAGTTGCACGCAGATCAAGAGTTGCGCGCGCGTGGATTTGCCGCCAAACTGCGTGAAATTAGTCTCAAAATTCAAACGAAGCCGGCAGTATAGATTCAAACAAAAAATCAATTCACACACGCGCGCGACCTGATCCGCAAATGCAAAACTTCCTTTTCACGCATGCAAATTAAGATGTATGAATGCAAAACATAATATTTGTTTTCGTGAACATGTTTTTGTTTGTGCAAATCTTAAATTCACAGCCTCAGGTGGAAAGTTATTCGTTTGTGGATGTAAAATTGCATATACAACATTAATAGAGCACGTGGATGACAGCGCGTGCATTTGCAAATAATATTGATACTAAATTCATCCCATAGAAGGGCTATTGCATTATAATGGAATGCCCCATCCATAGAAATTTGGAAAAAATAAATATTGAACTGTATTGGACTGGAGAGACTAACTTATATCATCAAAGGAAAACAGAAGGACTTTGACTATCTTTGGGAACCATATATGAATATTATGTAAATTGTGTGTTTGGAAACATTTATTTTTGTGTGTGTGTTATTGCTTTTGTTATTTTGTCATTAATTATTTATTTTTTAATTTATTATTATGTTCATATTTATTATTATTATTTTATTATTTGGCATGTTATTTGAATGTGTATATACATGTATAAGAAGGGTGTGGATATGTGCTGTTTAGGCTGCATTGTTGCTGTATGCCTAGTTGATGGGGGGAAAAGGAAAAAATCAATAAACATATTTGGAAAAAAAAAATGGATGACTACTAAGCAGGAAAAACTTGAGTGGAGGGCAGTCCTAGTATAATCCATCCAACCATCCATCCCTCCTTCCTTCCTTCCTTCCTTCCTTCCTTCAAACCAATGTCATATTGATGTCAAATACTGACATTTGTCTGTCAGGTATGGCAACCAAAACATCTGACAGACGTCATAGTGGTAAATTCCTCAATGTCAAGTTGTAACATCATTAGACGTTGATATTTGGTTGATTTCAGGTTGGACGTATGACATTGATGTGGGCCTGACGTTGGGTTCTGACGTCAACCTCATTTTCATTTCCAAACAAAATGCAACGTCACCATGATGTCATGTTGAATTCCTGTGCCTGCTGGGAAGGCTTGTAATTCTCTCTAGTAGTTTGATCATAATATGGCATAGACAATATGAGGGATTAACTGCAACAAACACACACATCTGTGGCAAGCTTGCTTTTAAGAAATTAAAACAAAATCAAACAAACTTCTTTCAAATTACTATTGTGGAATATCAGTTGTGGAATTTTGAGGAAAATAATTGATTGAATCAGTGTTGAAATAAGGCTGTAGCATAACAAAATGTTAATCGCTGTAAATACTTTCCAAATGCACAGTACTTGGCTTGGAGGAGTAGCAATATCTATTTTTCCATTCTTCCGCTTTTAGAAAACAGACCATCTAGTCATTGGTTTGGTTGAGCCTGATTATGATTTTCTTTGAAAATGTGCAGTTATAAACAAATAGAGCGTTTGACATGTTCCAGCATTATTTGTTTATCTTGCTTACTTTCTCTATATTTTCTGTCATTTTTTGTCAGCAGGGTCGTCAGTCTCAGGGTCGTGCAAGAGCCACAGTGACCCCTCTGCCCTCCATTCCTGTAAAGATGCCTCGCCCTTCACTAACCCTCCACCACTCCCGACCCTGTGCCCCTGCTACCTTTTTCCAAGACAGTTATGAGGAGGAAGATTCTCTTAGGATCCAGTAAGGAGAAAGAGAAGAAACCTTTAACTGAAACACAGTACATTGACACTGACTGATGTGCACAAGAAATTCAGAGCAGTCGTTTCTAAACTGCCAGACAGGATGTTCCATGCATGCACAGTACTGAATATGCTATTATATACATTGCATGCACAGACAAAATACAATATGTTTCAAGTTATTCTTTGTTGAAATGACACTGTGCTGTGTAAGAGGAACAGTAATGGATTTCATTTCTGTGCATCACTTCTTCTCTTATGTTTAAGAATGTAACGTGTTAAGTTAACCATACAAAAAACATACAAAAATGAAACAAACCTACAAAAACAGTTATTAGAATTTTAAAAAATCAGTAGGTCCTGAAATAAAACATGAAAGTTGTTTCTTATTCCTCACATATGATTTTATATTGTTTAAATGGTGCAGTAGCACATCTTTATGTATCTCCTTGCGTGTGGAAAACCCCCAGCCTAGATTAAGTAACCTCAGTAAGTATTAAAATAAAAACGACAGCAGATTTGACCGATACTGCAAATTGAGCACAAATGTTTGCAATTAAACATAATAACTTGCATGATTTCACTCTTAAACTAACCGTCATGCTGTACAGTTCAACAAAGGCTGCACTGCAGCTGGGAAAAATAGTATAGTTGTGGGGTTCACAGACTAACCCACAGAATTTTTAAATGACAATAAGAAAGGCTGTTTAAAGAGAGCAAACTGCCTTCTCAGTGTAAACGCTGTGGCTAGAAGTCTGCGGAGAGTTGAGGAGGAAGAAGGCCAGAGTAGAGGAAAAGTAGAGTCATTGTCTTCCTTTATGGAATCGTCCAGTACAGCCACAAGGGAGACGCACTGTACTCAGCTGAACAGGAATTCGAGGCCTTCGATGAGTTACAGAGAGCGAAGTGAGGGGAAAAGAAAGAAATCGGTCACTCTGTGTGGCCTCATGACCTTGAGGAACAAGGTTCAGCTTTAGAGGCACTGGTTAAAATTTGTGAGAGCTGAGAGACATGGTTCTGAAAGCAGACTGATGTCAGAGCTGAAATATTACTCAATGGGCCTCTCTTACTAGTATTGCCTCATTAAGCTTTCTGCCATTCCACCCACCTGGTACCGCCTACATCCCGTCTTTGTGACGTCATGGTGAGGTTTCCATTTGTGCAAACAGCACAAAAAGCAGACACAGAGAGGATTTCCCATTTTTTCAGATTTTATGTTCACAGTCTTGTTCAGTAGTTAGAAAAAAGAGTGTTTAAATGTTTTTTCAAACTACATTTTCCTCTACTTGCTAAAGCTTGATCAAGCTCAGCTTTTTACAACATTGTTGAAAATACAAATCACTAAAGAATTCACTTTAAACTATTAATTCAATGAAGTAGTTCTCTAACAGTTTACTAAAGTTGTTCTGTACTGTTTAAACGTTTTGTAATTATTTATATTTTTCCAATTTTGTACATTTCCATTATTGTATCCTTTATAAAGCAATACATTACATAATAATAAAACAATAATCGTTATGAAGAATGTGTTTAAATTAGCATTTTGCAATATATAGCATGTAGCAATCGTTTATTATTATTTAGATAAATGTTTTTAAATGATTTAATAACTTCTTGATTGGAGTGTTTTAAGCAAGCTTATGACAAGCGCCGTTACGTGTAATTCACTCAGTTATGTCCGTTTATATTCAAAGATGCAACTGTTTGCTATGTATTTGTTTTGAAAAACTTGACATTACCATGACAACAAAACTTGTCATGAATCTGATTGTCGTGATGCAATTTGGTACAGGAAGCTAACATTTCTCAGGAAAAGTGTCATTAGTATTTAATGAGGATTTAATGCCAAATTCAGTTTGTATCACTAGTCTACACCAAGAAAAATATTATGATTATCACGATGTCATTATAATTGTCATGAATATTTTTTCTGATCACTTTTTCAGTGGAACAAAATGGATTTGTCCAAAAAAATTCTAGGTAAAAGTGTCATTAGTATTTAATGACATTTATTGAGGTTTTAATGACAAATTCAATTTGTAACACTAGTCAACATCATGTTTATATTAAGTTGTCATCACAAAGACATCTCAAACAGTCACCTATGCATTTAAAATGACTTGTTGTCATTAGCATGCATGAAATTTCCTTGTTAAGTCATGATTATAAAAGTTTCATAACAGTACCCCTCCATACGGTGTTACCAATTAATCATTATTGCTTCATGTTTTGTTGTTACCCTTTTAACAGCAATACTAAAAACATGATACTTGACTTGAAAAATCCAATCAAATAAACACATCACACTGTATGTTTTTAAAATGTTAGAAGTTGCTAATATTTTACTATTAAGATTTTCATAATCTTCAACATGATAACAAACAAATATATTTGAATGTTTCCGGTAATACACACATTTGCTGATTAATGTAGAAATCTTGCTCGCTGACGTACACTTTAAGTACAGTGCAGATTTTATTTCAAACTGTGAAATCATTTTGAATTTACTCTGTTTGAAAGATGAAACAGATTTTTTAGTAACAAATACACTTCCCATCATTTGCTTCACACTTCAGAGAACAACAGCTCAGTTCTGTTTTCTGTTTGGTTATACAAGCATCAAGTGGCCAATGGAATGACAACATAAACGGAACATCCAAGAAAACAGGAACTAGTACAGCATGAGAAGTGCATCCAAACTGAACCAGTGTGCACCATTTTTGTCCACAGAATGCCAAAATGGAAACCTCTTTAACACAAATGAACTATTTAAAGCATCAGTGGTAACGTGGGTCTCTAAATAGAAAGCATCTGCGTGCAGTACAGTGACCAAAGTTCACGTCAAAAATGTCTTGCCTCAAATATGTACTTAGTGTGTTTCTATTATATCCATCAACAAGTTAAAGACTTGCAACTAAGTCAAAAGACTTGCGACAAAATGATACTACAAATGATGGTAAGGGAAAAGAGGATATGCCAGTCCACTTCCTTTGAGTAACACGTTGCTAAGGTTTACCACGTTACGATGGTAGAATGTTTTTGTTTTGTTTTTCTTAACAAGCGAGACGTTGGACCAAATTAATGCATTCTTTTTAGATGAATGACTCAAAGTTACTGCTTTTCTGCTTAAGAGCACTAAATGTTGAAAATAAATATTACAGAATGTGATGAGAGATCAGATGTTGGCGGTCCACTTAAGGGAAAAAAAAAATCAGTGGAAGAAAAGACTGGAGAGAGGACAAAAGGAAATGAGTGAGAGTGCAAACGAGAAAGAAAACAGGACAGAGAACAGTCTGTTCCTTCACACGCTGCCAGGCAGACACATACTCAGCCAACATTTAGCTCCCATCTGAAGTAAGGCCACTGTTTTACACAGATGCTTAATATTCACTTTGCATCAGGATTATCCCTCATATGTCAGATGCTTTTCAGGTCTTGCAAAGACTGGATAAAAAAAAAAGTCAAATGTATTCAGGGTGATTTCATGCTCCCTTTTTAAGGATTATGTGCTTATACTAGCAATATAAGCAAGGATAACAAGTATGTTCTGGTACTGTAATTTTTAATTATCATTATGTTAAACAACAGCACAGCTGCTGATTCATCAATACACATATAAAACCCACACACACAGCAGTAGATTAGTACACATTTACTACAATCTCATTGTACGTGCAATAACTGACCTTTTTCTTTGCACTTCGGCCTTTAAACTGGATCTGTCAGATAATGTTCATTCAACAACATTCAAAATTGCCCAAGCAAGAGAACCGAGTGTTTCGTCAAGTGCTTTAAAATCTCTTCTGATATGCAAGGCAAACACGCAGATTTAAAAACTGGGCCTGCTTTGCCCAAGAAGTGCAAACTCTGGAATATACCAGCACAAGCCCTTTTGGAGAGCATAAAAAGTTCACTGTAATCTTAGCTCTCGTTCATTTTGACAGTCAGCGACTACAGTTTCAATAGTAGCCCCAGCACACACTGGCAGTTCCCTTTTCAACCATGAGACGCATGTCCTTCATCCATGGCTAACCAAGGGCTAAGGAAAAGCAGACCGGGATGTCTAAATGTCAAATGTCACCTAAGTTGTCATAGATGATGTCTGGAGACTGCATGGTAGGATGCCACACATTTGATGGTGGTTGATGTCTAGATACTTTACTGTAAAGCTCCATGTTGTTTCCTGCACCAGCATCTCGTCTACCAGCTTCCATGTTATCATATCTGTTGCTACTGTTATTGTTGTTCAGGTTAGCACTGCCTTTAATCTGAGGCAGCGGTGGAGGGTCTTTTTTGGCCAGTGAATTTTTGCCTGGTTTGGGTGCTGTGACAGGTTTTGGGCCTTTTGGCCTGGCCATTGGAAATGGCTGTTGGGCCGTCTCTTGACACTCCTCCATTGCCCTGTTTCTCCAAGAATGCGCATCCAAACGTGCTTCATCATAGAGCGTGATAACAGGATGTGAAGATCCAGCACGTCCCTCTGGTTCATCATAGATGTGTTCTGTTGGACCACCGTCTGCTGGGTGCCTGCTCCGCCCTTCGAGTCCCAATGCCATTGTTTTCTGCATCAAGTCCAGACTGATCTGATCATAGATGTCAGAATAGAATGGGTCAGGGTTTATGCTTTGGTTGTGGCTCCCCCCCTCCTCACCAGCCGGTCTGATGCGGGAGTTTGGAAGGGGCATGACTTTGATACTATCCACTGGGTCTGAGTACAAACAGTCTCCTTGAATTGGTGGTGCACGGACTGAGTCAGCAGGCTCTGAATACAGACTGGCTTGGTCATCTAACTGATTTTTGGAGCCACGAGGCATGGGAGATCGTGGTGGGGTCGCACCAACTGGGGGTGGTGGTTCTGGAAGGCTTCGGCCCTTTACAATTTTCCCATCGTTCTCCTTACGACCAAAGACACCATCTGCGGAGCCAGGCTTGCTACCACCAGAATCTCCATCTGGTTCACGACTGTTTGCTTCTAGGATGGCAGCACGAATTTGCTGGAGAGCTGGGCAGTCAGAGTCTAACGATGGACAGCTTTGGTGTCGCTCTTCAGCTTGGGCTTTCTGCTCACGAATGCATTCCTCAACAATGTGGAATATCTCATTTCCCTGCTTTGTCTCAAAGGTGAAGTTCCCTGGCCCAGATTCACAGCGTCGCCCGGCTTCAAAGGAGAACATAACCTGCAGAACATTTGAGAAAGGTGACAATGTGTTTCTGACATTTCTTGATTTTTCTTACATACAACATAAGGCCAAAAAAATTCAATAAAATCGCAGCGTTTCTGTGGCTTAAAGAGACAGTTCACCCCAACATTTGACTCACCCTTTACTTGTTTCAAACCTTTGAGTTTCTATTAAGTAAATATTTGGAACTCTGTTACCATTGACTTGTACAGTATTTGTTTTTCCTATTATAAAAGTAGTTAAAAGTTTTCAGCTTTTATCAAAATATCTTTTTCATCAAAATATCTTTCTCATCGACTGAAATATTTTAATTGTTATCCACAGCAAATAGTTTATTTATATTTAAACATAATCCTGCCCAATGTTCATTCATTCATTTTCTTTTCAGCTTCCCTTTATCAATCAGGGGTCGCCACATGAACCACCAACTTATCCAGCATATGTTTTATGCAGCGAATGCCTTTCCAGCTGCAACCCATCACTGGGAAACATTACACTCATCATCACATGCTCATTCACACACATACACTACAGCCAATTTAGCTTACTCAATTCACCTATACCACATGTCTTTGGACTTGTGGGGGAAATAGAAGAACCCGGAGGAAAACGACGCCTACATGGAGAGAACATGCAAACTCCATACCGAAACGCCAACTGACCCAGCCAAGGCTCAAACCAGCGACCTTCTTGCTGTGAGGCGATCGTGCTACTCACTGCGCCACCGTGATGCCCCTGCCCAATGTTGTTGCAGCACGGTGGCTCAGTAGTTGTAACCTCACAGCAAGAAGGTTGCTGGTTTGAATCCTGGTTGGCTTCTGTGTGGAGTTATTCTCCCCATGATAGCGTGGGTTTTCTCCGGGTGCCCTGGTTTCCCCCTCAGTCCAAAAAAATGAATGTGTTTTTGGACTGTGTGTTAGTGTTAGAATGAGAGTGTATGGGCGTTTCCCAGTACTGGGTTGAGGCTGGAAGGGCATCCGCTGCATAACACAAATTCCGGAATAGTTGGAGGTTCATTCTGCTGTTTCGACCTCTGAAATGGAGACTAAGCTGAAGGAAAATGAGTGTATTTATTTATTACTGTGTACCATTTACCGATGGATAATATACCAGTGGAATGTAAGGTAAACAAACCACATTCAAAAGTACAAGTAGCAAACTACACGATAGCAACTTCTGATGAATTATTCGACACTATATGGACCCAGGACACCGGGATTAATAATGATTTCAAACCATCATGACCTGTATTCAGCAGTCATTCACTGCATTAGCTCTACCTTCCGCCCACTCATAAGGGAGAGAGGAAGGCCAGCTTCCTGTACCAAAGCAGTTTCTATAGTAATGACAGGAAACAACAGTTCCTGCTTTAGAAGTCATCTGTAGTATGAGGTCAGCTGTCTTCAACATAAAGGGTTCATGAAGCCATTCAATTATTTTAGACACTAAAACATGCTTATGTGTGGGTGTCGTAAAAGCTCTGTACTGTATATACAATGTCTGACTGAGTGGAATGAATGTTGAAGATATCATATTATGCTCCTTTAGATTCAGTTGCATTAAATGACATGCATTCTATTTGTTTTGGCACTCCACGCTGATTTCATGCTGGTTTGAAATCTCAATAGGTTTAAATGAAGGGCACTTCAAAATCTAACAATAAAACTCACTCTGTCTCTTCCATAGCGACGGAGAAGCTTGTAGGGCCATATAAGCAAATCCTTTTTAGTCTTGGGATCCTTCAAGATAAGGTTGTCCATGTTAGCCCTGAGCCAGTAGTTACCAGATAGACCACAGCGCTCTGATGCTTCAGTCCTTTGAACACTCACCAAAAATTCATTCACTGCAAAATGGAACAGATTCAAGTTAAGAATTCAGTTCAGATTTAATCACAAGTCAGATACAGTGCTGGGTGGGCAATGATTACATGTATTGTGGAAAAATAAGTATTTTGAAAATACTCATCAGATTATAGTTACTGTTTTATTGATTACATGTTACGATTTAAAGTTGATTTATGATGAAATACTGTATGTGTTCATTGCATCTTGTGGCATTCACTATTTATAGATTATAAAAATGTACGGAAAATAGTCACTAGAATTATAAGGTTCTATCTGACATTTTTGTCAAAATTATTCTAAAAATATTCTTATTAATTGACAACTTATTTACATTATGGTATGTTTTTTTAATAAATTGTTTACATTTTAAAACTTTTTTACAAGACTTTTTATTTTTAAAAAAATGTTACACACATACTGTTTGCTATGGGATGCAAAAACTTTGAAGCTCAATATCTCAAAATCATTCAGAACGCAGATAGAACCTTGTAATTCCAAGGTGACAACGTGTCTAAAAACCCGGACGGCAAAGAAATGTCCCTTTCATCTTTATGAATGTCTGTTCATGTAATGTATAGAATTTAGTTTGAGTTTAAGTCATTAAACAGCACATTTGCACAGTTCACCGAGGACAGTGAATGTTGAAGAACAGTGAATGCTGGTGGTCTCATTAGACTGCTAAACAAGTCAAACATTGAATCAGTTTTGTGTGTTTTATTTTGATTCAAATAAAACTTGCAATTACACTGCTAAAATGTATCAAATCTATGGACCAAACAAGTCAAACTGCATCAAGTAAATTGTGTTATATTAATTCTTTTGCTACAATTTTCATTTTGTCCTTTGTAATGGACTACAATAACTTGGTAATCTACATAGCACAGGTCAAGTATTTTCTAGAAGGAGCAATGACAAAAATAAATGTCAAATAATCTCTTTTATACTGTACACTCTTCATACATACCCATAGTTTCATAGCAGCTTTTACAGTATCATGATAGGGGCTGCACGATATTGAAAAAAAATAATAATAATTTGATGATATACATTGCAATAGGAATCGAATTTCACTAGATTTGTTGAATAACTACAGTATCTGGACAGAATTTATAAGTTTAGATTGATGATTCTGTAGGGTAGTGAATATGCATAAAATATATATATATAAAAAAAAACCTACAAGCATAGATAAATTCAATAAAGATAAAGATACCAATTAAATAAAGAGCGTTTTACTGTTCAGTAGAGTCGATCTGTATTCAGGTATATACTGATCAATTAAATGTAAAACAATAGATCATAGTCTTTGTTAGATAAACAGCTCAATAAAATGAATCATTACTGATTAGTCAAAGTTCCAAACGCTACAATTTCTTATACCTGAATGCTTCTGAAACCCTCAGACAATCACAGGCCTCAAAAAACACATTGTGTATACTCCCGATATGCCTATTGTGAACAGTGTTGTGCAAGTTACTTCCAAGCTGTAATACATTACAGATTACTTGTTACTGTTATTTAAATGTAATCCCTTACCTTACAATATTACTGTCTCAAAATTGTAATATGTTACATGACTTATATTACTTTTTTAGTTACTTTCACCAAAATAACTACAGAATTAGAGCTTAACATTCTAAAATGACAAAACGTACTGCAGAGCATTTTACATCCAAAAGTAAATTGCTAAAAAGAAAGTGCTATGATGTAGCAGAATGACTGTGACCTATCCAGGCTACTAACAATATTGTATAATTGGCAATGTGAAGGCTCAAGACAATGCAAGAAAGCATGACAGCCAGAGTCACAAATGATCTAAGTCTATTAAAAGTATGGTAGAGGTAAAGTGATCATCTGGCAATCATCTCTGAATAGCTTGACTATATTCATATTAGACACTTCAGGCCTATATGTAAACTCCAATGTCATGACAAGATGCAATTATTTTATTCACTTTAAATTTAAGTGGCTCACAACACAAAACTGTCATGCACAAAGTGAGCATGATGAACATAGCTTTCACAATATAATGCTTGTGCACCGATTTCCTCTGTTTGTGGACAAAACTGCTTGCGAGCTCTTAAATATACGCTGCTCGCACGCAAATTTCCGCACGCTCTCTCAAATACGCACTGCTCACGCACACGTTCTTGCATGCTCTCAGTACACTGCTCGCTCAGTGAGATTATATGTAGACTCACAATGTGGTTCTTGTGTTCCTTCCTCCTTTTGTGCTTTTTGATATGATTTATATTGGTCCACTATTTATTAACAATAACCAAAATACTAAAATAGACTTACATATACATTTTTTATATAAAAAACATTTTTGGCTGTGTGTTATATGATGAGATATTTCCAGTTTCCAACCATTAATGACACAGAGAATAGATGTTGAGTGCAAAGAATACATTTTATTTTAAAAAAAGGTGCACCATACTAATCAAATAAAAACATTTAAACAAAAATATAACTAACGCAAGCAGAAATGTGACTAATAGAATATAGGGAAAAACTTGATAAGGTATTATAGCCTACTGTACTATTTACTCTTCAAATAAATAAAATGTGGTCTTCCACATTGTTGATGAGATTTTGGAGAACATTTTCCCTGTCATTCTCTTCATTTTGAGGAAAAGCTGTTCCACAGGGCCCCTGAACACGTCTTTTGGCATGTACAGTGTTTTGAACATTACTATAGTAAAGTACTTGAATGAATCTGTTGTGTAATATAGTTGCTATGATAACAAAACAAGTGTAATATAAAAAATTACCCAGTGCTGTAGATTTTTTTTCTTACAATATTATAGTGTATATTAGTCTACAATTCATCACACTTTACTGTAGTAAAACTCCACTTTGTATTTAATTTGATCAGTTCACTATTCCTAATACTACAGTATGCTGAAGCATTCATTAACAAGTTGAAAATTATACTAGCCTAAAACATAGACAGTCTACCTAACACTCAAGAACACTAGAATTTATTTTAGAATTTACGTCAACCTGTAGGTAAATAGTGTCGAAATATCTCTGGATATATAGTATAAGATAATATCATCTCTGGAGAGCAAAAGCACAAAAAGAGGAGGTAACACAAGTCACAAATTGTGAGTCTGCATCCTCTAATGGAGCGAGAGCACATCATCCGCACGTGAGCAGTCGTGTTTTGAGTGCACGCGAGGAGAAACCGGTGCGTTCGCTCGCTCGTATTACATGAATACGTTTGTCAGTAAAAGTAACACCATATGTACTTACATCCATCTCGCAAATCAATTTGCTGCTTTTCCGCTGTGCGTTAGGGCTTAACATTGCTGCGCACCGGGCTGAGCCAATAGCCTCGGACCTCAAGCTCAGAAGCTGAAATCAATCATTCCGCGTTCAAAGTAAAAAGTCCCAATAGCCAGAGGGAGATTAATGACAACACGCCACGCGTATATTCACTAACCACGAACAGGAAATAGAACTGCGCTATTTTTATTTGTTAAAGTCTTGCGGGCGAAAAGTTTGTTGTAACGCAAGCGTTACTGAACATGTACCGAGTAAAATATTACTGAAAATGCATTAGTAATGCCTTACACTACTGCGTTACAGGAAAATGTAATACTACATTACTTTTATAACGCATTACTCCCAACACTGATTGTGAATGATCACATTGCGATAACGGTGCTGAAACGATATATTATGAAGCCCTAATCATGATGTTAATGTTAATATACAGTAACAGTTCAGAGTGAATAGTAAGGTTTACATACAATCAGGGTTCATACACATTTTTACTACTAAAATTCAATGACTTTTCCAGGAATTCAAGTAAATTTTCATGACCTAATCTTTCATGTAATGTCTACATCAGGGCTATTCAATTGGCGGCCCGCGGGCCAAACCCGGTCCCCAAGGAAATTTGTTCCGGCCACCAAAAAGTGTGATCAACACATCAGAAATGAATGTAGTTCAGTTGAAAAGCAGCCGCTATAGTTATGAAGTGACGTGCGTCAGTTCAATACAGCACAAGCTGCAGTTGAACGCTGCTCAGAGCAAGAGTCACCTGACATTAGGAGCGTGTGGCGCGAGCACAATGGACTGATATCATTAATAGAGATGCAATGATTAGCCCATTTCACTATTAACCGCGCTTCGTAAATCGTAAAGGCTTCTCAACGCCGTGTTTCTGTTGCACGGGACAAAACTGTTGCAACTAAACAAAAGTTATGCCAATTGTGTGCTGGTTTAAAAGTTCCAAGCTTATACCAGGCTAATACGCACGCACACTGCATTCACTATAGCAGCAGGCCGTTCACATATCACGTCTTTTCTGCGCGCAAGTTCATTATTTCCAATGGAGACGTGCGCATATTGGGAGTGGTGTGCGCATGGCTCACAAACGGACCTCCAAGCCCACGCAGTAGAAATTCTCTCACGCTGTAGCGGTGAGAGTTGTGCTTGGCTTTCAGTGCAATGAAAACAAAAGACATGTTAGACGAATTATTACAAATGATTAAAATGATTATGTATGAAAGAACGCAGATAATAACAACAGCTCAAATTCTTAGCTAATATATAGCTTAAATTAACATTAGACAAATACTATTTTTTTATATATATTCTTATTTTATTTATTTATTCATTGTTGTGTCATTTATTTTGATTGTAAAAGTGTCACTCACGTTTGAATCAAAAACTCTTTCATTTACTCTTGACTCTTTCAAGTCCAAAGAGAGAAATGGACTATTGTTTGTTCTTTCTTAATAATTTGTACTGTATTTGATCACTGAGAAGCAATAAACAACACTTTCAAATATAAGCAGTTTTCTTGTGATTTTCCAAACTATTAGTTTTTTGAATTTTAGAAATGCATAATAATCATAATAACCGTAAAACCATAATAATTCTTCAGACTATAATCGTATAAACAAAATTTATAACCCTTGCATCCCAAATTGTTATGCAGTTCAAAACAACATATGAATGTCTGAATGTAGAAATAGCCTACATGACCAATACACGAATTATGTTGTGCTTATAAATACATTTGAATATGTTGGTAAAAAAAAAAAAAAGCCAAACTGATGCAGTGATGTTATGTAGATTCAAAATACAACATTATTAACGTTTTAATGTAGAAAAGGCGATCGTGGGTGTCCTAAGGAGCAAAAATACAGCATATGGGCTCTTATATCGCTGTTGTGTCATCACTTATATTGCAAGTCATATCTTTCCGGCCCCTCTTTTAAGATGCGCTTCATGAACTGGCCCCCATGACAAACTATTTGAATAGCCATGGTCTACATATACGTGGTAAATTATAAGGAAAATGATGCATGTTCAAAGTTATTACAGCATATCATAAGACATGCAACATTTAGTTTAAATTAATCTTTATATCTATGTAAAATGTATTCAGATAATGTTCACACAGCAGTAATAATGTATGTGAGAGCATGTGTTTGGCCATGGACAGAAAAGAAGTAAAGACGACTAACTTATATATTTAGGCATACAGACATTTGTTCAACTAATTTCCATGACTTTTCCAAAACTTACTGGGTTTTTTCAGTTTTCCATAACTTTTCCAGGCCTGAAAAATGCCATGTCAAAATTCCATGACTTTTCCAGGTTTTTCATGACCGTATGAACCCTGTACAATGTTCCATACTCTTTGCAGACAATGTAGATACAATTATAGTAGCTATACATTTTTAAACATTATTTAATTTATTTAAACATTATTTAGTTTATTTAGTTTATTATTATTTATCATGCATGATTCATTCATTCATTTTCTTTTCGGCTTAGACCCTTTATTAATCTGTGGTCGCCACAGCTGAATGAACCGCCAACTTATCCAGCATTTGTTTTACGCAGCGGATGCCCTTCCAGCTGCAACCCATCTCTGGGAAATATCATGCATGATATGGAGGAAAATTAATCTGTACATTTTTGTATAATTTACAATGATTCTGTGTATTGACAAGACTACAAGAATACGCTCTGCTGCATCTGAGTAAAACCGAAAGCTCTTTCAATCTCAGGAATTGACCAACACTGGACTTTTTACAAATCACATAGGACAAATGAATAATATAAAAGTACAACAAGGATGTGTTTCATTTCATGAGTTCTGTATGTGCTATTTCTCTCCTAAGTTCATCACACAGATACGATTTCGCTTATCAGAGAAAGCAGGCCACAAGTGATTGACCTACTTTCCTCTGCCTCTTTACATGTTCCCATGCAAACTGATAACATATATAAAATGCGTTTCTCTAATCAGTGTTCCTTGTCTTGAGTATCTTTAGATTGGCTTTCAACTAAACTCTGAAGCCCACATTCATGCACTGGCAAAAACCTACATAAAGAAGACTGAGTTGAGTCAGCGTGGCAAGACTGTATGGTTGCAAGCCTTTTAAATGTCACTTCCTACACTCTTTGAGGAAGTCAGTTCTGTCCTAGTAAAAACAGAAGTGATCACAAGCTATTTCCCTAGAAACACTGGAGAATCATGGCGGGAGCAAGAGTCAGTATGCGCACTGAGCAAACTGAAAAGTTACTTCTTGACTGTTTACCTTGCATAACACTGCCAGCCATGAATGGGGTGGGGTGTGCCTGATATTGGGCTTTGCTTTCTGTCTTGTTAGCCCTTTCCATCTTTCACTTGTTGACTATTTGAATAAAATGAGTGTGACAAGACCAACTACGTCTTTCTGGTTACACATTCAAGAGCTCTAATATTCCAGGCTTAGCAACTAACGTTTGCTCAAATTTGCATACAGCTCATTTGCATAAAACAGAACATTCCTCTGATCTCAGAGCAGTTTTGGTAGTCTAGATGACACTCCTTAACCAAAATATAGCAACAAACAGTCTTTGACAAATTTACAGTGGAGGTGATGTCATGTGTTCATTTTTAGAAACCCTTTGCACATTATGTAAATACACATTTAGAGCTGTATAGCTCAAATAGAAAAAAAGAAAAACTAAATGCTAGCTGACATGGTTTATAGCAGAGTATTGTAAATTCATACCACACTGTTGCTTCTTACCTTCTTCCCTGGAGTAATAAATGAGATTTTCTGCCATTTGAAGCTCCTGCTGTCCATTTGAGTCAGAACTACCAAGTGAACCACTTGCTCCCTTGGAGAAATAAAGACAGAAAATAAGGTAGAAAGACATAAAAACCAAAGTAAATATATTTCTTTGGAAGTTGTAAATGTTATATATAACACCTTGACAGAAGGTTATCACAACAGTCAAATAGTTTACAGAAACACATCAGTTAATCACCGATTTATTTTATAAATAATTATTCACTAGATTTGTTGAATAACTATTTGGAAACAATTTATAATTTTTATTTGATGATTCAGTAGGGTAGTGCATATGCATAACATATAAAAAACAATCTACAAGCATAGATAAATTCAATAAAGATAAAGATACCAATTAAATAAAGAGCGTTTTATTGTTCAGTGGAGTCGATCTGCATTCAGGTATATAGTAATTGAATAATCAAATGTAAAACAATAGCTCATAGTCTTCCTTAATAGACAAACAATGCAATAAAATGAATCATTACTGATTAGTTTGTTATATTATATAAATATATATATATATATATATATTTTTATATTATATAACA
>CAIGQQ010040405.1:3411683-3423658 GCA_903798035.1 Danio albolineatus | reverse complement strand
ACCTACTGGTATGGAGTGTGGATCAGTATGACTTATCTCCCCCCCCCTCTTTATTTATTTATCTATCTACTTTAAAAAATAAATAAATAAATAAATAAAAATAATACTTTATTAAATCCTCTCCCACAAATGAGTATTTTTAAGATACTGCAATAAAAATGTAAAGCATTTATTTCCTGAGTTATTTTGTAAAATGTCTTCTAATTTAAACTGAACTTTTATCTCTTCTAAACTCTTACCCAATATCCTCCTTTCATCTTCATACTTTATACAGTGCATTATCACATGTTTAACTGTCTCTTCTTGTCCACAAAACTCACATTGCCCTGTACCATGTTTGCCCATTTTAAAAAGTGTACTATTTAATTTTGTGTGTCCAAATCTCACCCTGGATATTATTATCTCCTGTCTCCTGTTTTTCCCTACACTTCTCATTTCTCCTACTTTCTTTTGAATTCTGTAAAACCACCGGCCCTTTTTTTTCATTATCCTATTGTTTTTGCCACCTTTCCTTCATTCTATTCTTAATAATACTATTGATCTCACTCTTACTTATACTTACATTTACACTTATGTCATTATTTTTAACAGCTTGTTTTGCTTCCTTGTCTGCAATTTCATTTCCTTGAACACCGATATGTGCAGGTACCCAAAAAAATTTACTGTTATCCCCATCATTTGAATTCTATATAATATTTGCATTATTTCTATTAAAATGTCTGGTCTACTTTCTGATTTGCTATATTGTAAACTTGCCAGTGAAGAACTTGAATCTGAACAGATGATTGTTTTCAAAGGTCTTATCTCCTCTACCCATTGTATTGCTAACAATAGCGCAATCATTTCTCCTGTGTACACCGAGACTTCATCACTAATCCTTTTTCCTACAGATATTTTAAATTCAGGAACTGTATAAGCCACACCAACTCTATTTAAACTCTTAGAGGCATCTGTATATATTTTAACATAACTGTAATATTCGTTAATATATTTCTGTACATGAAACAAATTAAATTCTTCATCCTTTTCTCTATTTTCTAATAATGTAAAATCTACTGTTGCGTCTGGTAGTAACCAAGGTTTAACTACTGGTAAAGGTACAGTAGGGCTAATATTTAATTGACTCACTCTTAGTTCTGTTGCCTTTTTTAGCACTGTCCACCCAAAACTTTTATTTTCCCTCCTCTCTTTTTCCCAGCAGGGTTTTAGTGTTTCTAATGTTGGATGCTCTTGACTATGACCTTTCAGATTTACCCAATAACTTATTGACAACTGGACTCTTCTCATTTCTAAAGAGATTTCCCCCATTTCAATTTGTAGTACTGCAATTGGTGTAGATTTAATTGCACCTGTACATAATCTTAATACCTCATGTTGTATTTTGTCTAATTTTCTAAGAGTTGTCTCTGCTGCTGACCCATATACCACACAACCATAATCTAACACAGATCTAATCAACCCAATATAAATGGCCTTTAATGCTACCCTATCTGCTCCCCATTCACTGCCTACTAAACACCTCATTATATTTATTATTTTCTTACACTTGTTCATTATTTTCTGAATATGTATTGTCCATGTAATTCTCTCATCAAACCAAATTCCTAAAAACTTAAAATGTTTCACTCTTTCCAGTTCTTGATTGTATAATTTTATTTTAATATCTTCTCCGATTTTTTTCCTTGTAAAAAACATTATTTTTGTCTTATCGACCAAAAATTAAAAAACCCATTTATACGACCATTTTTCTACTTTATTTATAACCTCCTGTATCTTCTTAACAATATATTCGATATTCCTTCCCCTTTTCCAAACTGCCCTATCATCAGCAAACAGTGACATTCCCAGCCCACTCTCTATCTCTTCAAACACATCATTTATCATTATAGAAAACAATATTGGGCTTATTGTACTTCCTTGAGGAGTTCCATTTTCAACTGTGAATTTTCCTGACAAACTGTTCCCTATTTTAACTATTATTGTTTGCTGTTCTAAAAATTCCTTAATCCATTTATGCATTTGTCCTTTTATACCTAATTAAATTAATAATCCTTCTCTCCACATCATGTCGTATGCTTTTTCTATATCAAAGAAAACGGCCACTACACTCTCCCTATTTATTTGTGCTTTCCTAATTTCATGTTCAAGACACACAACTGAATCCATTGTATTTCTCCCCCTCCTAAACCCACTCTGGTATTTAGAAATACATTTATTATTTTCTATGTAATACATTAATCTTTCATTCACCATTTTTCCATAATTTTCCCAATGTTAGATGTTAAAGCAATTGGTCTGTAATTTCCTGGATTTGTCCAATCTTTTCCTGGTTTGTGTATAGGTACTATCATTGCTTCTTTCCATTTTTGTGGTATTTTTCCTTTTTCCCAAATTTTATTGTATATTCTTAATAAAACATCCTTGGATACCTCACTTATATGACTTACCATTACATAACATATTTGATCTATGCCTGGAGCTGATTTCTTGATTTTCCTCAGTACCCGATTTAATTCTGTCTTTATAAATAACATGTTTAATTGGTTGCTGTTGTCTTCCTCAATTTGTATTAGTTCTTTATACTGTTCTAATGTTCTTAACCTTCCTCTTTTCCCCTCTTCACAAATATTGTCAGATTTATATATTTTGACAACTATTAGCCAGCATTTCAGCTTTCTCCTCATTTCTCACAGCAGTTTTCCCTTCATGTCTCAATACTGGATATATAAATTCTTTCTTTATCCCACTCATTCTCTTTATCATTCCCCATACTTGGCTAACTTCTGTTTCCCTTCCTACTGTATTACAGAACTTCCTCCAATATTCCTTTTTAGTATTTTTTATAACTCTTCTTATATTTGCTTGTTCCCTTTTATAATCAATAAAATTCTGAAAATTATGATTCTTTTTTAATTTTTCAAAAGCTTTATTTTGCAATTTGATTGCTTTACCACATTCGTTTGTCCACCATGATACAATCTTCTTTTTTTTATGTCCCTTCTTTGGAATAGCCTGATTTGCTGCATACAAAATAGCATTACAAACATCATTATTCACTTTGTCAACATCTTCACCAACTTCAATATTAATCATTTTTTTCTCACTTAAATATCTGAATGTCTCTCAGTCAGCTTTTTCAAAACACCATCTTTCTGTTTCTCTAAAATTATCTTCTTCTGTACTTATCCTTATTTCAACTACTATAGGGTAATGGTCACTTCCTATAGTTGATTCCCTAAACATATCCCATAAGCATATTCCTGCTAGAGAACTTGAAACAAGCGTTAAGTCAATTGCTGTTTCTTTTCCTGTTCTAACATTAATCCTTGTACCTCTTCCGTCATTTAAACATACCATTTCTTTTATCTCCATTATTTCTTCGATCACTAAGCCATTCCCATCGCCCCATATCGTGCTATGAGCTATGAGCATTAAAATCTCCAGAGCATATAATTTTTCCTTCTAAATGTATCATTAATTCATCTAAAACTTCTATTGATAATCTTTTACATGGGTTATAAAAAATTATAATTTTAATAGTCTCTTTATTTATAAATACTTCTATTACTATTACTTCTAAATTATTTCCTTTCTCTAAAACCTTATATTGTATACTGTATATTGTATACCTTGTTTAACAAATATTATACATCCTCCCCCAATCTCTTCTTCTCTATCTCTACGTACATTCTCATATCCTTTAATAGTAAAATCCAATACTGGCTTAAGCCAGGCTTCTTGAACGCATATTATATCTGATTTATTCCTAATTCCCTGTATAAAACCTTTAAATTCTTGTCCGTTAGCTAATAGGCTTCTTGCATTCCACCGTATAATTTTCAGGTTGGTTTATCTCCAGCTCCTCCTGTTCTACCCTCTGCTTCCAGTCTTTTATTAATTACCTCCCATGATATATTGTTTATTCCAAAAAACTTTTCAGCTCCTTTCACTATTATTTTTATTTTCTCGGTTTTGTGTTTGACTTGGTCAGTACAGTTAATTACATAGGCAATGAACAAAATCAGCTTATCCAGTGTCAGTGTTGTACTTTCTTCTACTTGATCATCCTCTTTTCTCACTATTTCTTTTGCTTTTTGTGTACTTTCACTTTTCCTTTGTTCTTGGACCTTTTTCACTGCCTCTGCATAGCTTAGATTGTTTACAGCTCTCATTTGTTCAATTTCAACAGCTTTCTTCCTCACATCACATCCACTGTATGTTACCCTATGGTGACCCCCACAATTACAGCATTTATCTTGCTGCTCCTCCTCACAGTTTTCAAATCTGTGCTCACCTCCACATTTTGGGCATCTTTGTTTCCCACTGCACACCGCTGCTATATGTCCATATCTTTGACATCTATAGCAGCGCAGTGGGGGAGGAACATAAGGCCTTACTTTAAAGCTCATAAATCCAATTTTAATTCTGTCTGGAATCACGTTCTCTTGAAATTCCAAATGAATTGATAGGCTATCAACTCTTTCCCCATTCATTGTTTTTTACAACCTTCTCATTCTAATCACTTCATCTCCTGAAATACTTTGAGTTTTTCTAGATCTTCCTCAATTGGAATACCTGTTATCACTCCCTGTTTCGGTCGATTTTCACCCAAAATCTTTCTTTCAGTCACTTTTTTCTTGCAGACATTATCCAATTTTAATGCTTTGTTTTTTTGATCCTCGGTTTTACAAATCAGTAGCAGGCTTCCATCTCTCAATATCCTTGCTGAATCCACTTCCCCTAACTTTTTCTTTAGCTCCTTTGATACCGCTTTTGGACTTCGATCCATTTGTTCATCCTCTCTCCTGAATTTAAGAATTATTTTATGTTCCTATTTTATTTCTTAATTTTTTACGAACAGCTCTATTTTCTTCATCCGAACTGCTTCCATCCAACGCCCTTTTACTAATGTTATTCCCCAAATTCCCATCATGTTGAGCATTTCTTCTCCTTTCATGTCCTTTTCCACTACAACCTGAACTCCAGTCATCTAACTCCATTTCATCTTCATTATTTATCCCCATAAATCACACAATCCAGTCACAAACCAGTTTATGTCAACCACCGTAATTTGCAAACACCGCACCAAACCTCCGATCACGTTCGTGAAGTTACACGTCATCCGCCGGAAGTCCGTCGTGATCAACTCTGGCACAATACTGTTTACCTCCGCTTAAAATCACCCGGACCGGAAGTTGGATGGCGGCCTTAGACCAATGCGGAAGTAATGCATGCATATAGCCTATTCACTTTCACAAGATTAATGTAAATGTAAAAAAATTTAAAAGGCAGAAATCAACACTGCTGATGCTGCAAAATTTTGAGAAAATATATCAATGGAAATCAATCATTTATTCTAATAAAGTTGATACACAAACAGCTCATTGTGATTTTGATTGTGATTTTAAAAGCTTTATAAATTAAAGCTAATTTATACGTTAATATTTAAATGTAAATGTTAATTCAGTGTTAATTTGATATATTATTGTATTATATTTAACCAGGTTTGTGATCTCTTAACCAGAATAAAACCTGCTCCGGAGTAGGTTAGCTGTATAGCGCAAATTAATATACCAACGAAACCTGATTAAAACTAACCCAACTTCTTGACTAACCACAAACTTAGCTGGGTAAAACCCCAAGCTGGTCATGTGCAATTACAGTAGGTCATCAAAGGCCTGTTGCACAAAGCCAGCTTGGATCTAGTAAATTCAATGCAATATCATGTGATTGCCCGAAGCAAATTCAGCATTTTTGTTGATTGATAATTTTATATATATTGCATAACTTAATAAATAAATAAATAAATATTAAATAAATATTATTCACATATATTTCTAAAGATGTAATTTATTCATGTGATGACGAAGCTGAACATTTAGCAGCCAGTCACATTACCTTTCAGAATATTCTGATTTGGTGGTGAATAAACACTTTTCATTATTAACATTAAAATTGTTCTGTTGCTTAATAATTTTGTGGAAACAGTGAAATATTTTTTCCATGAGTCCTTGTAAGTTGTTGAACAAAACAGCATTTATTGGAAATTTTAATCTTTTGTAAATTAAAAAAAAAAACATCTTTCTTATTTCTGTAAAAAAATCCCAAACTATTTTTGTTGTATTTATGTATTTATTTTTGATTTTACTCATCAAAACTCCGTTGTGAGCAGCACCCTGTATCAGATATTTCTGAAAAGATCACACAAGACGAATGTTATTTCTAAATGTAAATGCAGCCTAAGGTAGCTCTTTATCTCTCCTGGTAGCATACTGGATTTCTCACTTGGCTGTTAAAACCGTTTTTGATGCAAGAGATAATCTTGTCACATCCCCTCATGATATCACCTATGTTAAGAAGGCCATGGAGGATTATTTTCAGGTTAGAACTATTTATTCAGTTGATTATATCTTGTGCTTAATTTGATAATAAAAGTGATGAGCTCTTTTCTTGTGTTCATCCCCAGGTTTCGGATTTGATGGGGATGCTTCCTCATTTGTACAGAAACTTTCAGAAGTCACACTTCGCAGGGTTCTGTAGGAAACTAGCTGAAGGTATGCTGCTGCAGTATGTCCTCAGTGACGTTATGTGTGTGCTTTTAGGGATGCTCATAATTAAACGTTAACCGAAAGGGTGCATTTTTACCAATTATTGGTATCAGTTAAACGATTAAATATTATTTAGAGATTTTTTTTGTCCAAGTTTGGATGCAAAAATGTGCAACACGTTTGTTAACTCGCAGGACAGTAACACCAGTGGCGCAAAAAGGGGGTATGCAGTATATGCGGTGCATAGGGGCGCCACACATGGGGGGGCGCCATTGTGGCAAACCTATTTTTGATATTATCTTTATTAAAAGTTTCAAATAATAAAAATAAATAAATATTTTTGGTTAAAAATGTTTGTCCTGCATTTTATATAAATATAATAATGTATTTTATTAAATAAACAATCATACCACCCCTCCCTTGACCATTTGATTGATCCGTTGCTGGGTTAGTCACATGTTCAAAATGCAAAGAGTGACGAAACATGGAGCACACAATAGAAAACGGAAAAAAATAACAAACAATGTCTTAAAATTAAAACTGCCATGACAAATTGGATAAGAGATTGGTAAGCTTAACCCTCACTATCATTACCATACTTTTAATCAACTTTTTTTGGGAGCGAAGGGCGCCATATCATTAATTATTCATTATCGCCACGCAAGTCACCATGGGCTTTTACTTAACATAAATGCAGACAAGGTGGTTTTGCTCAGGCAGGGAGGCAGTGACGCACAGTCACACCTGGAATCGCATACTTCCATCCTGTATATTATGTGAAACAGTATAATTCTAAAGCCATGGGCTGGCGTACATTTGACTTTATGGTAAACGCTTGATAGTCCTAAATTTATCGACCGTCAGCTTCAAAAGATAAAATTGTATTCACTGCAAATGTTGATCAAACATTAAAGTCACAAATAGTTATTTAGTAATGAGCAGCAAATATCTCCGTTTGATCCACTGTTTTGTTTGATAGGTTAGTAACTAACATTAGTTTTGTTTATGCTCAATTACAATAATATTAGTTGTGTTTGAAATCAAACATGTTTACATGTTATTAAGTGTATTTTTCTGTTCACACACCCGAATCTCAGAGTATCAGCTTTCATTTATCTTCAAAAAGCCGTCTTTATCATTGCGGAGCGCGTCCATCCGTCAGCACCGTTACTTGTACTGCCTGATTCAGAGGCTGCATAAGGGCGGTGATAGACGCATAAAGCTTTACTGGAAAGGACGTGAATGTGGCCGTTTTTATATTCATTTAAACGTGCTGTCAATCAAAAATAATGTGAAAGCATAATGGTTCCTGCAATTATATCACATCTGAGATCGACTGTAGCTGCTACTTTCGCTTTTCATAGAAACGTTACAAATGCAGGAGAAATACGGGAAAACACATACATGGAAGATAGCGGATAGAATGGTAAAATACGATAGAATTAATAGGGCAAAAACGGGAGGGTTTATAGCTATGAGTTGCATACGTTGGCACACACGTTTTAATTCAAAATCATTTACACAGCCAAGTGTAAAGTTCATATAATATATGTAAAAGTTTTATCAAAATAAACTGTCAAGTCATACTTACAGTTGAGGTCAAAAGTTATAAAAATGATCTAATAAAATGTTCTTTATTTATTATTCTTTATTATTAATTAATTAAATTATTTTGGCAAAACAAGAGGGATCAAATGTGTGTTTATAAGTACAGCCCTGAATATTAGGCCCAGACAGAATCCGGACATTTTTTGCCATTTCTGCTGAGAATTTAGTAAAGAATCTGTGGATTTATGCTGAATGATTTTAGGATTATCATAACTAAAAACTATAAAAACTGAGTAAATATAAATTTACACACAACTACAGATTTCTGCGTGCACAGATTCCATGTGGGCCTCCTCAATATATTTCAGACAAGATATAGAAAATAATATTTGGATAAAAAAATTCCCCTATATAAATTTATATACTTGATTATAACTATTCTTAACTCTGTTAAAAATTACCCTGACACATAAACAAATAGTCAGAATATTCACATTTTCTGGCACGGAGATGTTTATTAATCCTTCTATCAAGATCCATTTTTATACCATATACATGTTTTTTATAAATTTATTATGTATCTTATTGATACATAAGTCCTTTTGGTAACTTTTTTTGGTAATTCAATTTAGTTTAAAAAAAGTTTGCCCATGATATTTTGATAAAATAAAACATTTCAGGCAGTTTGTCTCGGTTTATTTTTACACTAAACATTTGAGTCTTTTTTATTTCATTTTGTGAGAGGTGTAATAGTTTCAGTCAATTGATCATGCAAAGACATACCTTACCTCTCATAGTATGCATGTGTGACGTGATTGCAATTTTAATTTAATTTTTTTTGCCCTTTAGGACTCCCATAGCTATCCTTTTGTTTTAACAAATGTGCAAAAAGTACAAACCAAGGCATGTCAATGTGCTATAATAATTTAGTGAGGAAAATTGAAATACAATTTCATGAAATCGAGATGAAATTTAGGGTGGGATGAGATGTAATTTTTTGTAACTTAACTTGCATAGTGTACTTTTACTACATACTATTTCAGTTGTGCTCAGAACTATGACATGTTGATGAGGGGGGAAAAAAGGGACGCAAAACTTGAACCCACATACCCCTCAGTAAATGTGCAGTTGCGCCCCTGAGTAACACGTGCAACCACACGTGCCTACAGACATATTTTGCCAAAGAAGCAAAATGAAGGGATATCGCAGTTTGACACAGACAAGTCGATGCTGATTGCCTCAGTCCTGCATCCGCGTCATAAACACCTCTGTTTATTTGCACAATTGGAGAAATAAGCTCAAAACAAAACTTTGTGAAATGTTTTCTATTTTGGAGACAAGCCAGCCACAATTCGGAGTGTTGTGGTTTTGTACCTCCTGTGTATGTTAAGCATTGTGTAAGGGTTGTGCTCGTCTGAAAATAACAACAAATCACGCCAAACACGTCTTGCGCCGTATTGAGCCGAGTGTATGATTGGGCCTTATGTGTACGACCAACAAACCAACCTTTTTTTCCATTTGGAAAATTACAGTTATTAATAGTTCTTATAAAATATCCAGTTTTAATATTGCCTACAGAGCCTATACGATTTTCTTGATTTTTGCATAATGATAACTCCTCACCAAACTGACATTTTGATTTTATAGCTTATAAAACATGTATGTAAATTAATATAATATGTTATATGCTATAGTAGCCTATACTTTACAAAAAGTCGACATATGCAACTTCTCATTGTCTTTAATCACACACAGTGAGTTCACATAAGGAAATAAAAGCACACTAAGGTAAAACCAGACGATCAAAGTATAATCTTTAAAATAATGACTTCTATTAAAAATGTTCACAGAGATTTGTGATATAATAATAACAGCAGAGCATTAATTAAATGCATATTTTCCGTGGAGCGATAGATTTAAGGTAGCCTGCTATTTTTATTTGATGGAAGAAAAAAAAACTATGGTAAAATATGATGGGGAAAAAACATGTCTATGCTGGTTCTTAAAAAGGTTTTAGTCAGTGTTTTCGTTTTGTAATCTAAATTTGTCATTTAATTGAAAAATTCCTAGGGCAGGCCTATTTTTGGTGCTGTTGGAAACACTGCAGGTGTGTGAAGATGTTCTGTTGTTAATATGTTCGCATGTTAAAATAAATAAGTATTTTAAAATGCATTATTTAATGTGTCAAACACAAAATAGACACATCAATTTGTATTTTTTCATTTATTATTAATACCTTAAAATTAATCTGACTACGGTTATTATTCAGTTAATAAGCGGTGGTTGTTTTTGGCTAAATGAACTGAAATGAGCATCCGTAGTGTGCTTTGCCACATATTATGACTCTGTTTGTCTTTGCATCAGGTGGGAATGCTGGGGATGCTTTGTGCCAACATGTGTTCAGGGAAGCTGGAAAAGTGCTTGCACAGCACATTGTAGCTGTCCTGCCTGACGTACACCAGGTACACAATTGATAACAAAAAAAGAAATACATCCGTTCTCACTTGCAGTTTCTTTTTCTTATCATTTAATAACTGTCATATCTTGATCATTCAGGATCTGTTTCGTGGTGATCTTGGCTTGCCTGTTTTGTGTGTCGGTTCAGTGTGGCGCAGCTGGGAACTAATGAAATCTGGTGCGTAACATGTTTGCATAGCTTTTTAGCTTCCTATCCACATTATTTTTCACGCAAGAGCAGTTGTGGCCATTGTAACTTAAATATGTGGAGACTTCTGGGTCTCATACACTTCCAATAATTTTTAGCCATACGGCTCACTGCGATATTTTCTTATCATGTTATTTTGACTTTAATGTATTGTCATAAACACACCAGTTTGTAGCACAAGTTGTTTGACCATTTACTGCCATTTGTTATTCGTAATCATTTACCCATAAGCAATTAAACAGAAGTCCTAACACATTTACAGAAAAGAGCTTGCTTCCTCGTTGCAAACAAGGTAAATGGTTTCATCCAGATCTCACATTTAAGGATTACATATTTAATAATAAAGATGTAGAAATAATGTTAAAAAAACAGCAATTATGACATTTTTTAAACCTGTAACCAGTTTGATTTTCAGAATTATATTGCAATATATTATAGGATCAAATTTATTTTTAATATTTTATTGATTAGTTCTAAAAACTACTCAAATTAATCGAATAGGGAAAAGATGACAGTAAGAAAACACGAGCAGTGCCACGCACAACATAATCCTTAAATATTATGGATATTATATATTTATATATATATATATATATAAGGGGTAATCAACAGCTTGCCGTGCGTTAAAGGGTTTTAGGAAGTGCATTATTAAAATCCTTTAACGCACGGCAAGCCATTGATTATCCCACTTGTTCCATGGTCTTTTGCCAAGGTAGGCCTAAGTTTAAAGTAGTTTTGCTGTTTGCAGAGCAATATTTTATTTTTTTATTTTTATTTTTTTTGTGTCAGTTTTTTACAAGTTTTTCTAGATTTTTCAAGATTTTCTAGTCCCTCCACTGAATCAGCTGTGACAGGCAGGCAGACAGAGAGAGCATGTGTGTACTGTTTATACCTGCTAAATTTATTAAGATGCGATTTCATCAGTCCGATCACAAGCGGACAAATAAGACATTCCCAGTCACACGTTTCTTTTGTCTTTTTACCACTTTTCTGACAAGGGAGGATCTGTATAATAGCTTTTTTTCCCCTAACATTACCTTTAATACTGTGAAAGCTGGCACAGTATAGCAGAATTTCCGCGATTTATTATTTCATAATAAACATTAAAATCTTATAAAAGGTACCCTATCAATTAAATACGCATATTCAAGTCAAGTGTACTCTAGACTAGAGTCTTTGAAGCAAAAAAGTCTATTTCAGAAATCTCTGCTGTT
>CAIGQQ010040405.1:3363745-3411283 GCA_903798035.1 Danio albolineatus | reverse complement strand
TTGATAAGCCGTGGTGGGCATTCTCTCGCGCTGAGCGCTGTCGACCAATCGCAACAGACTGAGTCATCGGTCCAATCAGCGCAGTTTAGCATGGCGCGAAGGAGGGGTTTTGGAACAAATGAATCACTGAACGATTCATATAGGAGTCGCTGGGATAATGAGGTAAAAATAAATGCAGATTATAAGACAATGAAAGTGTTTTTTGACCATGCATGCATATCAGCCTGCTGTTGGAGACCCCCAAAACCAAAATATGACCCTTTTCAATGTATAATATGGGCTCTTTAAGAGATACTGCTCCATTTTCATCATTGGCTCTCTGTTACCCATATGGCAATTAGAAATTAAAATAAACGTCAACTTGTATAAACAACACTCATTCACAAACATGCATTAGATTCGACGGCATAGCAACGTATCAGCGTATCAAACCTGACGAAAATGGCAAAAATATGTCTTACCATGGCTTACAAATCAGGACTCCATATGCTGAAGTATTTCCAAACGTTATGCCAAATTATATAGTTTCCCATAACATCATATTTTTAATCTCTTTGGATTCCGTGCATTAAAGTTTTCAACTAAATTTTCATCTTGACATTTGCTCGCCTATTCTACTGTCCCACAGTTCCATTAAAAACAACATTAGGGCCCTCTAGTGGTCAACTAGTTGACAATAATGAGTTTATCTATTACTAGTTGTTTGTGTGTGAAAGGGGTATAATAAATAAATGTAATAAAAACTAAATAAGCCAATAAAATTAAACATGTATAGAAAAATTAATACTAACTTGAATATTACAAAAATAATAAAATACAAATAAGATACTAAACAGATACTAAATACACAGAATTCATAATATTTACAACAATATTGGTAGGAGTGCATTAAAAAGAGATAATTTAATATGTCAGGATTTAAATGTTTTTATGTGAAGTAACTCAATTTTTGGGTAAATATAAATCTAAGAATTTTTTTGCAGGATAGGCAGACATGGATGGAGTTAGTGGCTAGCAGCAGATTTTCAGAAGTTGAGGACATCAGTGAGGAGATAACGCTAGAGACAGGTAGTGCCTGCCCTATGACAGTCAGTGTCAGCACCCAGACTGAAGCACCTGAACAGAGAACAGAAGAGGGCGTCAACAAGCAGTACATTTGCACAGGCACTTTGACAGATGACATGCTTGCCAACATGGAAGTAAAAATGACCATTCATATTGTACATCTGTGAAAGGCATGTTCCCAGCTGGGGCACCATCATCTTTTCAAGATGACTTTAGTAGTGAGGGCTGTGAAGAATCTGAGGGAGAAAGATCAATGGACGAGGGTCAAGATTATGAAGATGAGTTTGACTGGGCAGGGGAAGGAAGCATCAAGTATTGTCTCTACAGGAGAATTGCTGAAGCTCTTTTGTGTGTGTCATTGGGAGAAGTGTGGTAAGTGTTTGGTGAAGCCACCAATTATCACTGAATGTAGATTTGGTGTTAGGGTAACCACAGAATGCATTTATGGCCACAATTATATGTGGAACTCTCAGCCATTAGTTGGAGGAATAATGGAATGCAACATTTCTGTTCCTGCTGCTGTTTTTGTTACTGGAAATGAGTGCAGACCATTCATGGAGGTATGTAATACTATTGGTGTGACAACATCTCAAAACGACAGTGGTTCAACATACAGAAGGCCTATGTCATCCCAGAGGTCAACAATGCCTGGACAGTACACAATGAGGCTGTACTGAGCACTTTATGTAATGAGCAAATGGTTTTGACTGGTGACTGCAGATATGACAGCCCAGGTCACAATGCATCATATGAAACTTATTCACTCCTTGACACAAACTCAAAACTGGTGGTGGTACAGGAAACTGTAAAAGTGACAGAGGTGAGGAACAGTTATTGGCTTGAGGTGGATGGTTTGGAGAGGTGCCTTTCCAAGTTGGAAGATTATGGTATGACCATATCTGTTTTGGCAACTGACTGCCACCCATCAGTACATAAAATCCTACGTCAGGATTATGAATCAATACAGCATGAGTATGATCTCTGGCACATTGTAAAATCAGTCAAAAAACGACTGCTGCAGTGCCACAATGAAGAGCTGTTAGAATGGATCAGAATGATCACAAATCATCTTTGGTTTTGTGTCACAACATGTGAGGGTAGTGTGACGAAATTAAAAGAGAAGTTGATCTCAGTCTTACATCACATAACGAATGTGCACAACTGGGCATGTGGTGAGACAATGAGCAAATGTGAGCATCCAACATATACACCTGAAGAAGAAAGTCAGCGTCCATGGCTTGTTCCAAACTCTATTGCCTTTCAACACCTGCAGAAGGTAGTGCTTGACAAACAACTCTTAAAAAATTTGGAATAAACCACACTAGGTATCCATACAGGACAGCTAGAAAGTCTTCACTCCCTGTATACCAAGTATGCCACAAAGAGGAAGAAATTTCTGAAGGAAAGTTTGGAGGCACACCTGCGTGTTGCTGCATTAGACCACAACAACAATGTGAACCGGTAGACAGCGAAAACAAAGAAAGTGGAGGAGCAGTATAAGCAACAGTACTCAAAGGCTGCTCAACAATATGTGGTGACACCACTGAAGGTGGACAAAGATTATGGTTTCAGAAAGAACATTTTGGCTAGTGTGATCAATTGGTGTAAATCAACATCCATCAGAGCAACACTGCAGGTACTGAAAACTGAGACTCCCACAACCCTGGCTCAGCACAAAGGTGTGCAAAAACCAGATAAAACAGACAATGTTGCCCGGCATCTGAGTAGATTTGTATCTTCATAGTTCTGTAATGTCACACTGCGGAGGAACAAACCTCCTAAACAAGAGTAGACGATGAGTTAATAAGTAGGATAACATGATTTAACATACTTTTTACATAATTCAAATTTAAAAGATAAAAGTTATTTTTTTTGTTCAAAGATTATACAGTATAGTTTTAGACCTCTGGATTTCAATTACTGTAGCTTACTTGTTGTATGTTTTTGTTTTAAGATTTACTTACCACACACACACACAATATTAGTCTTTTTGCCTGCATGCATTATTCTATCTTGGAGGCTTTATTTATCAATGTGCTCAAAATAAAATATTACCACAGAATCTGATCTCAGTTTATTTTTAGTCTCAAGCCATAATAATATCTACAGTATTAAATTAAAAACAATAATTTCTTATTAATGGTAAATTTCAAATGATCATTATATTACATGAAATTCAGTATTTATTTATAAAAATGTTTGTTTACAAGTCGTCATATAGGTACGCATACTCAAATCCATGATATTCCACGGAGGGGAAAACTGCTCTAATAGAGCTGACAACACAAGCAGGAATAGGGTTCCGGTTCTTCTTTCCAAAATGCCCTCTGGCCCAAAGTGTAAACTGCCTGTATGCAGTCAACCTAAAGAGACTAACAAGAGAAAAGCATTTTATTAGCCGTTCATATATTTAAAATTTGGATTAGAAAACATTTTAACACAGGTGATGGACACAACCTCCTAATAAATCATATTCAGATTATTTTATAAATTTGATGTTAGACCTATATGACGTATCATGGGTGTGCATTTCTTTTAAGATTTGATATTTTATTACTGATTTTTAAATGCACTGAGTAAAATGATTTTTATTATTTATTTTCACAAATATAAAACTGTCTACATGACTTTTGGTTTTGGTATCCCAAGCATAGTTTTTATAACACTAAGCGTTAAACAAACAACACATATTCAGAATCTCTTGAAAGGAAGAACCCAGAATATGGTTAAACATCTTACAAATTATCTTAAAAACACAGGTCTGATGGATACATTATAATTTTTTCCCTCCTGATTCTGTCATCTACTGTTCCACACTAGTCTGGCAGGTGGCGGTAATGCGTAATACACCTGGTTGTCAACCGCCAAGAAAATCAAAAGAACAAGAAGAAGCTTAGACTAGATCGTTCGCTAACAATTTGATGTGTATCGCGTTACGTTTACCTGCAAAAGAATTTTGAAAAAAAAAAACAGCTTACCTGCTGTTGACAGGACGCTCCAGTGTTTCAGCTCGCACATCTTTAAGGGGAAAGCATTGCAACCTTTAACACGTCCGTCTCCAGGCACAGCATGTTGAATGAACGCACCAGGGTGATACGAGAGTGACTACGCAGAACATGGCTTAGATCTGCCTTATGACAGCAGATTGAATGCTCCCATCTTCGTCGAAAGTATATATCTTTCTTCTGGAAACATCCTAGAGGAAAATTGGTTTGTCGTTTAAGGCTGAAGGAGATGGTTTTAGAGGTAGATGGTTAGGGTCATTTGATAAAGATGTAATTGGTCTGTCATTTAAGATCATTTCCACTTCCCACATTACTGTATGTGGACCTTCATCATCAAGTATTTGTTCTATGGTCACAGAATATAAAACATTTTCGACTGATTTAATCAATCTTTACCATACACACCCAAAATGTGCTGTGGATGGTGGGTTGAATATCCAGTCACCCAATCTTTTCATGTTTGAGCGTTTTTCAATGGTTCCTGTAATTATTTTTGTGCACCAATAAAATTAGTTTCAATGGTTCGTTCTTATAGTTGTAACTGGGCCTCTTCGGGTTTTAAATCCCCTTATAGCATTTATACTTGAATCTGTATCAAGAGAAGTTGCTACTTCAGGATGCAGTGCATATTATACAAGGCAAGTAAAGATAACTCCATATCTGTTTTTATTAGTCCAACCTCTCTAAATTTCCATAGGGTCAACGTAGTCTAGTTTTGTGTTCATTAAGGTTGGCAAGTCAGGGGTTATACGGTCTTGAGGTAAATTTACCATCCTTTGTCTACCTACTTTTCCCTGAATACATCTACAGAAGGTGTAGTGATTAATTATTCTTCTTGGCATATTGTTTGCATTGGGTAGCCAGTAGTGCTGAAGTAATTTGGACAGCATGTGACTTCTTCCTAAGTGGCCATAATTTTCATGAATGTGTTTTAAAAATGTATTAGGAACAGGACAATTTTTACGAAGAATAGTAGGATTTTTAATTTCCAGTGGCATAACCAATTTGCCAAGTCTTCCTACCTTTAGTAGGCCTTTGTCAATGAATGAATTTAGATTGGCAATATCACTTATGATTTTTTACTGGGTTTCCATGTTGAATTTCCTTCTTTGAAGATTCTTCTGCATATTTGAGATCTTCTACAGATAAATTTGATTCAGGGATTTTGTATGCAATGTTAGAATTTGGATCAGGGATTACCTTCATCGCTATCTGTTTCATTTTCAATTTGGCTTGAAGGTAGTTCTTAAATTTCAGAATCCATCCTATAGTTCTTTTGAACTTGTTCCATTGGGAAAAGCATTAAATCAGCTTGTTTGTTGCAGGTTTTTGTTCATCCGTTAGAGTCAGTGCATTACAAAAATAGGTCTCTTCACCTCTGGGTCAGCAAAGTAAATTGAATAGGTGATATAGACCTTCCTCTAAGAAAGTTTGGTACATGTATCCATTGTTTCATTTCTATTAATGCTCTGGCCTCTAGTCCTTGAGATGGACAGTTTGCTGGATTATCTTTGTATTTTACATGTCTCCACTGATTAGGGTTTGAGTTGTGAAATCGAGAATGTTCATTGTTTATATTTTTGAGTATTTGTTGACTGTCAGTCCAAAAGACAGATTCTTTTAAAGGCAGGCAGAGTTCCTTTTCCAGCATTCGATCAACACATGATTCTAATGTAGCTGCCGTAAGTTCTAATTTGGGAATGGTAATTTGTTTGAGTGGAGCAACTCTGGCCTTGGCAAAAACAAATAATGTTTTAGCTTCAATCTTGCTATTGTTGTGTCTGAGGTAGCTCACAGTTCAACAGTGCCACATTCTCTTGTGTCACAGAAGTGATGAAGTTGAACTGTTTTGAACTCTCCAAAATTTGATGACTTTATGCATCTTGGAATTTGGAAATTAGATAGTGATAACCAGTCTTTGCACCATTTCTCTCAAAGACCAAAAAAAGATTCTCTGGGATTCTATCATTCCAACCACAAACTGTTTTGCAAAGTTCTTGTAAAATTAGTTTTTCCTTCAAAGTAAATGGGGCCTAAAAAGCAAGGGAGTCATACACCAAGTTTACTTTTGAAAGTATACCTCTTCTGGTTGGAGTTTTCTGTCTTTCTTTGTTGAATGTGAAGACCTTTTCATTTGTATCCCATTTTACATTTAAGGCATGCTCAACAGACTGTCTTTACCTGTCCAAAATCAAGTCTTGAATTGGGTCTCCTTTCTCAGTTTCTGAGAGTGAGGATACAACAACTTTGCTGTTACTTACCCATTTGGTCAACTTAAATCTACCATTAGCACATAAGATTCTTGGCTTATTCACAAGTTGCATTGGATAGTATCTGTTACTTCTTCACCATATACATTTTTGTTATCATCCACTGTCTATTGTAAAGCAAAATTGGCACAACTTGGTGACTATATGGCACAGAACAAGTAAACTTTCATCCTGTGCTTTTCAATTCTATTTTATTTGTTTATTTTTTCAAAAATCACCATTTGGCCACCATAAAAATCTTAGAAAGTCAGTTTGGTCTGGAAGAACTGTGACTTGGTGAATCACATTCTAAATATTCACCATAAATGCAATTGGTACAAGATGGAATTGTGAGAGAACTCTTATAAGGTTGTTTGCCACATCTGGTCCTTAAAGAAGTACTTTGTTAAGGGCTACATCTCTGAAAGAGGAGGTGCAGCCAAACACTACACATAATTTTTATTTAATGTTTATAATACACACCATGATATGGTATGTACCAAACCTTTTCATCTGCTGTATCAAGCTGTTTTATCAGCTGCTTAGGATACGGCCTGGTCCAGGATTATGGAAATTTAGGGAATAATAAAAACAGACTAGCATAAGTGCAGATGCCGTTCAAACTATAATGTCTTTTGGGAAGTGTTCCCAGCTCCGGTTTCCCTAAATAATGCAGACAAATAACTCTTTAGAGTATTTAGATTTCAAAAGCATTTGTGTTTTATATGTATGCTAATGTAAAGAGATGTGTCTTTAATTTAGTATTAAACATTGTTGTAAATATTACTCGTGAATCTCTTGTCCTCTAATGACATTTCTACTTTTTCATTATGGAGTCTTTTTGAAAAGTCCAATTTATATTGTCTAACCAATAATTCTATATTTGCAACTGAAATTCTGTTTACAGTCACTTCAGGAGCTCTCACATTCTCTTCTCCAACTCCACCTAGAGGGCCATTAACTGTCCATCTAAGAACAGTTCTTAAGGCATATGGTCCATTGTTTTGACTATTTACTATTTGCCAGGGCTCCGTTACTTTTTAAATTATTAATATCAATTAATAGTTTAACCTCAGCATCAATTCCTGTCAGTTTGACATCTTTCAGATAGGGCCATTTTGATCCAAGCGAAGTGTATTTAACAGGGGTAAAAATGTGTTCAATATTAGTCCACAACCCTTTGCCATGACAGATCAGATGAGTGAATTGAAATTGAGCGATTGGAGGAAGCAAATATTATATGCCCAGTTGTTTGTTGATTGTGGGGAAAGATGAACAAAAGCATTTATCAATACTCTGCCAAGTTTTCCAGCGGTTATAAGACTCTGGATTTAGGGTAAAAAATGTAAGTGTCAGTGGAGCCAGACTCAAATTGAATATCTGGGTCCTGATGGATGAAGCAGGAGTGTATCCAACAAAGGAAAAGGGGAAGGCTGTCCAGGATGCTCCAGCACCTTTAAATGTAAAATAATTGTGAGCTTTTTTATGCTTGGTTAATTATTGTGGACGTTTTGTACTAAATCAGAGCACAGTGCTGGCACAGTTGTATAGACTTTTAAAAGAACAAGTGGTTTGGTATTAGGGGAAGAAAGAACAAGGTGCCTTTAAGAAGTGCAAAGAATTTTTGACCAGCAATAAAGTGTTAGTTAGCTATGATCCAGAGTTACCTGTGATACTAGCATGTGATGCTTTGGCTTATGGAATCGGAGCAGAGGTTTGGTATTGGGGAAGAATGAACAAGGTGCATTTGAGAAGTTCAAGGAACTTTTGACCAGCAATAACGTATTAGTAAACTATGATCCAGAGTTACCTGTGACACTAGCATGTGATGCTTCGGCTTATGGAATTGGAGCAGTGTTGCAGTGTACAATACCAATTGGTGAGGAACGTCCCATTGCTTATGCTGTATGTACTTTGTCACCAGCTGAAAAAGAAATATTCTCAGATTGAGAAAGAAGCATTGGGCATTATTTTCAGACTAAAAAATAAATAAATCATCTAGATCTGACTTTATTTGGGGAGCATAAACACTTCCCAATGATGGCTGCTGCCCATATCCAGAGGTGGGCAATAATTTTAGCAGCCTATGGCTACCATGTTTGTTACCACAAGGCAAAGAAGCATGGAAATGCTGATGGATTGTCAAGAGTTCCATTACCTGAAATTACAGATGTGGGTCCAGAAGCCATGTTAGCACATAATAATACCTGTGATATCTAGTCATCTACATGAGGCCCCTATATATGCATCACAGATTGCTAGTGCAACTAGAAGACATCAACATCTTTCTAAAGTTGCCCAGTATGTTATGGAAGGTTGGCTAAGTGAAGTGGCAGAATAGTTGGAGGTGTTTCAGACTAAAAGAGATGAGTTATCAGTGGACCAGGGTTGTGTGCTATGGGGGACACGAGTGATTGTACCTCTCAAACTTTGGAAATCTGTGTTGTACGTACTTCATTCAGCACACCCTGGCATTGTAAAATGAAAGCCCTGTCTCGCAAATATGTGTGGTGGCTAAAGGTTGATATGGATGTGGAAAGATGTTGTAAAGAGTGTGGAATTTGTCAACAAGAACAACATTCAGACTTTTGAGGTGGCCATCAAAAAACTGAAAAATTAACAGATGTGCATTGAAGATAAAATATCTTTATTTTTATTGCACCACCCCAAATTGCACCACTGGCGAATTCAATTCAATTAATCTTTATTTGTATAGCGCTTGTAGATACAATGTAGATACAATGTAGATTATGTCAAAGCAGCTTCACATGCATTATAAAAAATTGAAACAGTGTCAGTCCAGTTTTCAGTGTTGAAGTTCAGTTTAGTTCAATTCAGCATGGTTTAATATTCACTGCTGAGAGTCCAAACACTGAAGATTAATCCATTGATGCGCAGTCCTACAAGTCCCGAACCATGCAAGCCAGTGGCGACAGCGGCGAGGAAAAAACTTCACTAATTGGCAAAAGAGAAGAATAAAAAAACCTCGAGAAAAAACAGGCTCAGTTGGGCACGACCATTTCTCCTATGGCCAGACGTCTTGTGCAGAGCTGCAGTGTAAGCGCCGGAGGCTGGAAAACGCTGGACGTCCATCACGGAAAAACCGCAGGTGGGTCACCGGCTGGTGAACAGGCTGGCCCTTCGGGAACAATGCGAGGACTCATCTGTCACTGAGGTCTTACAGGGATCGTCTCATGCTCTTCACTCCTCCATGACCCCCACAGCAACTGCTCAGGATACGGCCTGGTCCAGGATTATGGAAACCTCGGGAATAATAAAAAACAGACTAACCTAAGCGCAGATGCCATTCAAATTATAATGTCTTTTGGGAAGTGTTCCTGGCTCCGGTTGCCCTAAATAATGCAGACTAACAATCCTTTAGAGGATTTGGATTCCAACAGCATTTGTGTTTCATGTGTGCTAATGCAAAGAGATGCGTCTTTAATCTAGTTTTAAACTGATAGAGTATGTCTGCTTCCCGAACTGCTAGGAAGGCTGCTCCAGAGTTTAGGTGCCTGATAAGAGAAAGACCTACCACCTACAGTTGATTTTGATATTCTGGGAATAATCAATTGTCCAGAATTAATTTAGCGTAGAGGACATGATGGGCTATAATAAACCAGGAGCTCTCTCAAATTCTGGGCAGCTAAGCCGTTCAGGGCTTTCTAGGTAGTCAGTAAAAAAAATTTAATACACGTGTGTGCTCATTGTGCCATGGCGTCAGATTTTTTTCAATAATCTTTTTGAAGAGTAATGGAGCAACTATATCTAACATGCTAGAAAGGACAGAATCAATAGTTTCAGTTGCAATGTTAAGCTCTTCTAGGCTGCCTGGAATGTTATGAAAATTAGAGAGGTCAGGTAGGTTACTAACAAAATTATCTTTAGTGCTAGCGGTGATCGTCCTACCATATTTGTGAATAGAAGATGATTTTGTAGAGCTATCAATGCACAATAAACAGGAGATTAAATAGTGATCTGAAATGTCATCACTCTGCTGCACAACTTCAACATTATCAATATCGATACCATGTGATAATATTAGGTCTAAAGTATGATTATGTCGATGGGTAGGCCCTGAGACATGCTGTTTCACTTCAACAGAGGCTAGTATGTCTAAGAAGGCCAGAGTCAAAGCATCTTTTTCATTATCTATATGAATATTAAAATCACCAACAATTATAGCTTTCGCCTTTCACCATCTGATGTTTTCTTGAGGAGACACGTCCATACCAGGTTGGATTTCCTGAATCTTTCCTCATCAGAGAAACCAAGTTCTGAAAAAAAGGTGACTGATTCAAGCAGCCAAAATTCAGGGTTAACAGAATCTCCAACTGTTGAATGCAAGTCTGGACTTACAGCTAAACTCCCTGTATCTGGTTTTGCAAGCCCAGTGGGGCCACACCGGTCAAAACGAGCTATTAAATTACCACAAGGTTTATACCTAAGTAAAGCACGCTTGATGGCATTTTTTTGTGTTTCCCTCGTAAATATATAAAAAAGTCTCTACCCACTGGCATGCTTCTTGCTGATTAGGTTTTAACTGATATTGACTCTCCTACAGTGCAGTGACTAGGATGCCCTATAGGTGGCAGCACAACAGCTGGCAAAAAACACAGACAGAAATAAAAAATAAAATAAATAATACATTACATGCACAAATTCAGGGCTCCAACAGCTTCCTTGTGTTGCAAAAGCTGAGAGGCTAAACTAGACAGATATGTTTGATGACACAAAGTCTAATGAATGAATATAAACATATAAACAAGGCAAGAAGTTCCTTCAATGTCTTATTTTCCAAATCAAATCAAATCAAATCACTTTTATTGTCACATCATCAGCAGCACGTGTGCTATGATGAGTGAAAAGCTTAGATGCTGGCTTCAGACAGTGCAAATACAACGACAGTGCAAAAATACAGACAGTGCAAAATACAACAACACACACCCAAAAGGAAACAAAACAATGTACAATTGCAATGTTGACAGCAATACGTATAAGACGATAAATATGTGAATAGGTGTGCACGTAGTTGTAGGCAGTATTGTTTTAAGTATGGATCGATTAAAGTGCAGTGCATGCTACATGTTGATGGTGTGCAGTGAGTGGTATGAAAAGAGTTTGTGTGAGGTGTGTTAAGTGTTCATCAGCCTGATGTGGATACCTTTTTGACAATTAATAGTATTGATTTGATTTAGATTTTAGTCAACAACGAATACAGTGTCCCAGTTTACCCCTCTATCTATTTGTGAATAAACGGGTGACCAACATTAAACTTCTACATAAGCCTGTAACCTTTCACCATGATCATGTGACAATTAACCATTTCATGTCTACTACTGTGGCCATTCGTTTCATCAATTTGTCTTGGAAACGACAAATAAAAGTTCTGCACACCGGCCAGAGGAATTTGAGCCATTTTTCATGAAGATTAGTAGCCAGGGCACTACGTGATGCTGGTGGAGAAAAACATTTCCTGACTCCCTCCTCCATAACACCCTAAAGTGGCTCAGTAATATTTAAATCTGGTGACTGTGCAGGCCATGGGAGATGTTACCGTTCATGTTCATGTAACCACTTTGTCACCAGTCTTTCTGTATCAATTAGTGCATGATCGTCCTGATACACGGCATTGCCTTGAGCATACAATGTTTGAACTATTTTGTCATTGAGGTGCCAGCAAGATGCACACTAACTATTTGTCCTCTTTTGAAGTCTAAAATGTCACCCTTAATGTTATGTGCATTGCAGTATTTATGCAAAACTGTGCTTTTACTCTATTTAGAGTATTTATAATAAACTCTAATTAAACCTTTACCACCAGGCTGGTCAAATTTAGCCATGAAAACTCCAACACTACATTGGCTATTGTGTCAGTTTTTATTGTCCAACCCCTCTGTATATACAGTATGTCACAAAAGTGAGTACACCCCTAAGTGAAAATGTACAAATTGAGCACAATTAGTAATTTTCCTTCCCCTGTGGCATGTGACTCATTAGTTTTACACTGTCTCAGGTGTTTCCAGATAGCAGGTGAGTTAAATTTGGTATAAAATCTCTTCCACTCTCTCAACCTGGCCACTGAAAGTTCAACATGGCATCTCATGACAAACAACTCTCAGAAGACCTAAAAAAAAACATTGTTACTTTGCATAAAGATTGCCTAGGCTATAAGAAGACAGCCAACATTCTGAAACTGTGCTGCAGCCAAGGCCATTCAAGAGGACAGGTTCTTCTCAGAACAGGCCTCGCCATGGTCAGCCAAGGAAGCTGAGTGCACGTTCTGAGTGTCACATCCAAAGATTGTGTTTGAAAAACAAACGGATAAGTGCTTCCAGCATTGTTTCAGGTATTGAAGGGATGGGGGTCAGCCTGTCAGTGCTTAGACCGTATGCCACACACTGCACCAAATTGGTCTGCATGGTTGTCCTCGAAGGAAGCCTCTTCTAAAGACGATGCACAAGAAAGCTCGCAGACAATTTGCCGCAAACATTCAAACTAAGGACCAGGATTACTGGTACCATGTCCTGTGGTGTGATGAGACCAAGATGAACCTATTTGGTTCAGATAGTGTCAAGTGTGTGTGGTGGCAACCAGGTGAGGAGTACAAAAACAAGTGTGTCTTGTCTATCATCAAATTGGTGGTGGGAGTGTCATCATGTGGGACTGCATGAGTGCTGCTGGCATTGGGAAGCTACAATTCAATGAGGGAAACATGAATACTGACAAGTACTGTGACATACTATAGCAGAGCATGATCCCCTTCTTCTGGAAACTTGGCCATAAAGCAGTGTTTCAGCATGATAATGACCCCAAATACACCTCACTGGCTTGCTAAAGGTAAAGATGGACTGGCCAACCATGTCTCCAGACCTAAACCCCTTAAGACACCTCTGGGGCATCCTGAAAAGGAAGGTGGAGGAGCACAAGGTGTCAAATGTCCACCACCTTGGTGATGTTGTGATGGAGGAGTGGAAGAGGATTCCAGTGGCAACCTGTGAAGCTCTGGCCAACTCCATGTCCAAGACAATTAAAGCTGTGCTGGAAAATGATGGTGGCCGGACAAAATATTAACTTTTCAATTTTTTTCTAAGGGGTGTACTCACTTTTGTTGCCAGGGGATCAGCTATTATTGACTGTATTTTTAATTATTTTGAGGGGACACTAAATTTACACTGCTAAACGAACTTTACACTGACTACTTTTCATTGTGTCAAAAAGTCATTTCTGCAGTGTTGTCCTATGAAAAGATATAAATAAATATTTGCAGAAATATGAGGGGTGTACTCACTTTTGTGACATACTGTACATCCCCAAATCAGAAAAAGTTGGTACAGTATGGAAAATGTAAATAAAAATAAAAAGTAGTCATTTCTAAAATTACTTTGACCAGTATTTCATTGCAGATAGTACAACAAACAATAATGTTGTTTAATGTGTTCCTCATATTTTTTTATTGGGTTCTTTTTATGATAAAACACGTATTCCAGTTTTGCTTCTTGCAACACATTAAAAAAAAAGTTGGAACAGTAAAGCAGCGACTTTTTTGCTGTGAGGCTACAGTCCTAACCACTGAGCCACTGTGCTGCCCTTTACAGTATATATACACAGTTGTCCCTATTTTCATTTGGCTGAATTGATAGGGATAATCCACCAAAAATGAAAATTCTGCCATCTTTTTTTCACCATTAACTCCAAAACAATTTGAATATTTTGGTCTGATAAAACAAAGAAGATATTCTATAGAATTTTGGAAACCTGTAACCATTGACTTCTATAATATGAAATAAATACTATGGAAGTCAATGTTTACAGATTTTCAACATTATTTAATATATTGTTTTTTGTAATAAACAAAACTCAAGATTGGTTTGGAACAAGTGGAGGGTGAATAAATTATGACATTCACATCCAATTGATGTGATCCAGTGTGTTTTAATTATTATTTTTTTTCCTGCAGGTTTCACTCAGGTCCTCTCACAGGCTCAGGCCCATGATTATAGTCACTTCCGGAAGTACAGTCTGCTTACTTTACGTCAGTCCTCTGCTCTGGGTGGAGCTAAAATGGGGGCAAAGAACATAGGAGCCACCCTTCCTCTGGACTACTCTGCCAATGTCGATGTATTTTTCAGCCATACCTTTACTCCGTGATGATATTTGAGTATAGTTTGATTTTGATTAAGTAGAAACTTCCTGTTTTTAAAATGATACACACTTTTCTTTCTATTACACTAATCTGGTGGTGCTGTTTCCTAAACCCATTTTGTATCATTCTGTTTTCTTATATGTACATTGGCATGCACAATTTGGGAACCCCTTGAAGTATCTGTGAAAATGTGAATAGATTTAACAAGATACATAGTATATACTATCCTAAGTAAATAGCTGAAAATATTTAAATAACCTGCTTCAGATGTTTGGGAACCCTTGGGCCTTAATAAAGATCTTTTTTTTTTTCTGCTTTTTTGGTTATTGTTCATGAGTCCCTTGTTTATTCTTAAACTGCCTGCTGTTTTTTTTTTTTTTTTTTCATTTAACCTCTTAGGGCTTAGTGGCCACATACAAGGATGGCACATTTTAGCTGTTATGGCCACAATTGTATACTTTGAATATTTTATATTTTGTTACAGACATACAGTGTCATCCTGCAACTGTTTAGTAGCATATGAAATATCCCAAACACTATTTTTAACTGTCCAAAAAAAAAAAATTAGTTTTTACTTTCTGATAGTCAAAACATATTCAAAAATTCTGTGTGTATGTGTTATGAACCACGAGTCCACATATATGGACATCATTTTTCTCTAAGAGTACGTATATCAAAAGATGATACTTAGGTTTTATTCTAATTAGCTTCCGATAAGCCCAAATAGCAAAGAGAAATAAATAATCCACGCAAAAAAACAGCTTGGGCCTTAAGAGGTTAACCTTTCCAGCAGTGACTGTATGATTTTTAGATTGTTTTTTTACACTGAGGACATTTAAAGGACTCAAACACAACTATTAAAATGTCTTTTTTTCCGTTTGGAACATCAGTGAGCTTTTATTAATAGTTGTTATTAGTAGCTATTAGCTTTTTTAATAGTTGTATTTGAGTCCTTCAATTGTCTTCTATTTGTAAATGTACCTCAAAATCATACAGCCACTGCTGAAAAGGGATCTGCTGAAGAATCTTTAGGACATGGAGGATTTGTTTCTTCTTTTGTAGACCAGGAGGCAGCTAAGCTGTTCAAACGAGGTCCTCATGAACATCTATCACAAAGTTAAAAAAAAAAAGTAAGTTCAAGATCATCCAGGTAACCACACGCTGAATGAAAAAAAAGTTTGCCAAACATAAATAATTTCAGCTTTTTTCCATCTAGTGGACTATGTGTAAACATCTTACTCTGGAGCTTATTTTGTTGAAACATTTTCAAAGATTTCACAAACATTTACATGCCACCATACATAATATAAATAAAATCCAAAATGATTTGAATCCATACTGGTAAATGTATGTGCAGTATATGATTATTTTAATTTTTGTTTTTCAATATTTGCATTGTGATGATTTTTGGAATGTCTTTGGGAAATAAGGGAACTTTATATATAGCTTGGAATAAATCAACATTTGCAAAAGCACTTTCTTGTTGTCATCAAAATTTTGATAAAGATAATTTTAATAAATTGTTGTAAATGTGTGATGTAACAATTTCAAATCATAGTTTCTGTGTGAATGAAGATTATTTACAGGGGTAGCCTAAAACTTTACACATACGCTGATACCAAAAAGGATCAAGCCAAATAATTGTTGCAAACTTGTGTAGTTGGAACTACACCTGTACACCTGTCTACAGTTGTAGTTGAAAGCATAGTTCCTTGATAGGTTGCTGTGTCAACGTCATTGTTCCCTGCAGCTGGTTGTGTTCTATTTAAAATTATAGACAGTAAGATACCGAAAGTAATACTGAAATGCTTAAAGTATAGTTTACGAAGGTTAGATTATGCAGTCTTGTCTTCGTTTGTGCGAATAAATGTTTTAAAGTGAGTATTTGATAAATCATTCCTAAAAACAATTTTCTCATTAAAAATTGTATGCCAGATATTTTAACGCATGAATGTTGTCTGTACTGTTCACATATTCAACAGAGTATTTTAAAAGGCAAGAAAAAAAAAAAACATTCAAATCATACATTCAAGAGTTTACACTTAGCTGATGATTGATTATAAAAATAAAATTGTTTGGCATGCTGTCCCGGGAGAGCCCTGAGCTCATAAGATCCTCGAGCCCCGGACTCCCTCCCATTTGCAAGGCAAGAGCGAAGTTTGAGCTCAGGTAAATCTCGAGAACTCCACTGCTGTAGTAGTTAATGACCAGATAGTGATTGCTCTTAAGAGATAACTACTTACTAGGAGCATGTCTATGGTACCAATTTGGATTAGTCAATTAACTTAAGTTGCATATTTTTGGGTGGTGGGAGGAAACTGGGGAACCCGGGGGAAACCAATGTGAGCACAGGGAGAACGTGTAAACTCTGCACAGAAACATCAGCTGGCTTGGTAAGGACTAGAACCAGTGACGTTCTAGCTGTGAGCTAACAGTGCTAGCCACTTGGCCACCGTGCCACCCATCTAGGAAAGGAGGAGGTGGAAGGGGGGATTCTTTAAAATGAAGATGGCTGTGATATGGAACTTAGGGTGTTTATAGTGGCTTAAGAATCATCTGATTGGTGAATCATAAGCACTTGATCCTCTCGAAATTAGTTTATAAATAAACTTCACTTAAAGTTGTGTAGTCTATTTAAAATATGAGTCATTAAATGAATGTAACCAAATAAATGACTGGTTGTGTGTTGTTCACAGAAGTCATTCATACATTCATTCATTCTTTTTGTTGTCAGCTTAGTCCCTTTATTAATCCAGGGTCTCCACAGCAGAATGATCCGCCAACTTATCCAGCATCTGTATTACGCAGCGGATGCCCTTCCAGCCGCAACCTATCTCTGGGAAACATCCATACATTCTCATTCACACACATACACTACAGACAATTTTAGCTCACCCAATTCACCTGTACTGCATATCTTTACGCCCCATTCACACGAGGCTTCAGCGTTAACGCTTGACAGAGGGCGTGCCTGAAGTTGGGGCTGACGCGACCGTCATAGCAGCGTCAGCCAATGAAATTAGTCAACAATCGCCTTCTGTCTGAGCTGGTGTATTTGCATACAGCGATCTGATTGGCTGACGCTTCCGTTGGCGCTTGAAAAGTTGAGAAAGTCCCAACTCCTGAAGCGAGCAACGCCACTGAAGCGACGCAGACGGATCCAGAATGCAGTTCGGCAACGCTTGACGTCACCCATTCAAAGTGAATTGGAAGGGTTGATGCTAACGCCCCGTGTGAATGGGGCGTTAGACTTGTGGGGGAAACCGGAGCACCTGGAGGAAACCCACGCAACCACGGGGAGATGCAAACTCCACACAGAAATGCCAACTGACCCAGCCGAGGCTTGAACCAGCGACCTTGCTGTGAGGTGAACGTGCTACTCACTACGCCACCGTGGCGCCCCCGTTCACAGAAGTCGAAAATGACTATTCTATCAAAAAGTAAAAAAACAAACACACTCATACTCATTTCAATTGGCAAATTAACTGCTAATGCACAGCTTTATTTTACCAATTTTCTTTTAAATGTGAACGAAAAGACATGATTTAGTTAAAGTCATGGCTGTCAAAGTTGGCACAGAGGTTGAGCTCGGCTTAAGCAACAGGTCCAATGTACTTGCTAATCACTCTGCTGCCTTTGATAATGATAAACTTAGTTTGGCGATACTCTTTCCCAGGAGTTCAGCAAAAAGTCCTCCCTCTAAAAAAATCCAAGAAGAAGTGTGAAACTAGTGGGGAGTTCACTGACATTTCAAAAATTAATCACTATTGAGGACGCAGCTGATGCTATAATGAAAGCCGCTGACAACCTGTTTTTGGTTGTGCATAAGCTTGGTACTGATGTTAAGGAACACTCGGGAAAAATGTGTAAAAGTGCAAGTGACAGTACAGAGTTTCAGTCTTCAGCTTGAGAGATACATACAATCTACACTATTGTTTTGAATATTCTGAAATGCGTGGCACCTGACATTGTTGGCAAGCTCGGTGATGCACTTGATGTTATGCACCATGTTGGGAGACTTAACGAGGACAGAGATCAGCAAAGCATAATTATCAGGTTGTCTGCACAATCAATCTGAGACAACATCTGGAAGGCTGAGAAGAACAACACATTCTCGAAAGAATTTTGCCTATGCATTTCAGAAGCACTGATGGTCAGAGATTGAGGCCTTATAAATTGTAAATCGAAATATTACAATGTTTGTGGGATGCTTTTTTTTTCCTTCATTTTCATAATGCAGTTTAATTTTCTTTTTCTCGATATCATGAAAACATTATTTAATCACCCCTGTTCAAAGGAGTTTAGTCAGCTTCTTAGCCAAAGAACTCTTGTTGTTGCCTGTAGTTTTGCTGAATCTTTGTTGCACTGGATTGAGTTCACTTGTTTGTTATGTGTTCTTTTGAATTTTCTCCGTTTACCTTAGCCTCTCTTAATGCTTAGTTTAAGAGATCATACGAAAAGGAAAGCTTTATTTTAGTTAGTAAGCATACTAATGCTAATTTTATTTTTATTAAAGAAAAGCATTCTGGTGATAAAAAAAAATTGGGGGGACATTTAATTTTTATGTGTCATGGTTCTAACCTTTCGGCTGGTACTTTAATTTAAAGCACAAGGACAGAGAGGGGTCTGGACACAGACCTCGTGCAGACGAAATCTGAGCTGCATGCAATGCTTTTTGATGGGCTCACCTAATCCCACCCCTAGACCTATACCTCAAAGTGATGTCACTAGCTTCATTGGGTGTATTGTGTCTGACTGTCACAATCACTTGCGACCTAACCCTCATAGATCACTGGAGAACATTCACATTCACACACATTCACTTTAATTCTGTCTCCATATGAACTACAAGTCCTGTCATGCACCACACACACATCTGTTCCAATACTCCTTTGATTAGACTCACACAGCTGAAACTATACTCCCTGGTATAGTTTCTACGTGTTCTGACCTTTGCTTTGTTTTATTGTTTACCCTGTCTGCTGTCTGTACCAACCATGTTACCAGACAACGCCCCCAGATTTCCTTGTGTGTACCTGTTTGCACCTGTATGTGATCATTGCCTGTATGACCACGATTCTTAAAACCTGCATAAGGATCCTCATTCCATTGTCACTCGACTATCTTGTGGTTACACTGACATTGAGTGACTGAGGGATGCGATGCCAGCTTGCATGATAAAGGCTTCATCCAGATACTATTGCAAGGTCAGAGGGGACATTTTAGAATCCCTTACACTACCGGTCAAAAGTTTAGGTTTTTTTTTTTCCATATTTTTAAAAAAAAAATTAAAGAAAATTATTCTGTTCATCAAGACATTTATTTAATCAACAAAAGTTCAATACTTATTTATTAAATATTTATTTATTACTTATATGTATTTTCAAATGAAATTATTAGTCTTGTCATTATTGCTTTTATTACTATTATCATTAATAATATTATTAATGATAACAATAATAATGATAGAGTAATTTCTGAAGGATCATGTCACTCTGAAAACTGGAGTAATGAAGCTGAAAATTCATAAATAAAACCAATGGCACAAATTATTATATTAAATTATAAACTACTTTTGAACAGTTACTTTATAGTGCAATAACATTCCACAATTTTACAGTGCTTACTGTGTTTTGATTAAATAAATGCAGCCCTGGTTAGTAGGATAAGCTTATTTTAAAACATTTACAAATCCTACTGACCCAAAACTTTTGACCGGTAGTGTATATCTGATGGAGGTAGATAGATTGTTTTAGTTTGTAAAATCGAAAAATGCGATTTTCATTTTGTGTCTGGTCAATTCATTTATGTCGCATGTTATGTTATACTTATGTCTTTGGGCAGTGGGAGGAAACTAAACTGGGGAACCTGGGGGAAACCCACATGAGCATGGGAAGAACATGTAAACTCCACACAGAAATGTCGACTGGCCTGGCAAAGACATGCTTGCTTTGAGGCAACAGTGCCACCCTATCTAGGTAAAATGAGGATGAGTATGAAAGGGTGAGGGTGAAAGGGGATTCTTCAAGACAAAGATAACTGATGTAAGAAACTCTAAGTGATGCTCTCAAAACTAATTTACAAATAAACTTCATTTATGGACACAACACAAGAAGTGTCAATGTATCCATGTTCAAACAATTCGGAGCTAAACTTATAAATTTTTAAAGAGCCGCTATTATGGATTTTTGAAAATGAGCTTGCATGCAGTGTTTACCACAGCTTTAAGTGAAGCAAAATATCCAGTTAAGGCTTAAATCTGAAAGTGCACATTGTTTAAAACTATTGATTCATCTATAAAAGAGTCGACTCATAGTTCTCCAAATGAATCGCCTTTATTACGAGTCTTTAGCCGTTTCGGCATAACGTGAATACGAAACCCATCCATTTGTGTGCGCGCAAATCTGGGAAGATTTAAAACCTCCAACCCTGCCAACAAACAACAGCAGCAAGCAAAAGAACCAATGTTGCCAGATTGGATGGTTTTGAATTTGATTATGCTACAGTCAGCTACATCTGGTAACACTGAGACGCTGTGCTCAGCTGGATATTATTGGAAGTGTGCGGATAACCCAAAGATGAAACTGTGAAGAGTCAGTGGTTGAGGTTTATTTTTGCAAAAATGCCTCAGCAATATAGCCCCAGCCTTGTGCTGTGCTTCTAAAATCTACATGTTTACAACGGAGGATTCGTCGGCCGTTTGTTAAAGGAAGGATCAAAAAAGATGTATGCAGGGGCGGACTGGCCATAGGAAGCACCGAGACATTTCCCGGTGGCCTGATGGTGAATCTGGCCTGCAGGTGTGAGTAAGTGTGATTAAATTGGTTGCCTCATTGTTTTCTCTAGCTTGCAAATGATGTATTTAATTGTGTTTCGTATCTTGTAACCGTTTGTAGTGTATCTGGTTAACTTTTTATATTCTTATATTGCGTCTAAAGCCACGTTGAAAACGCGACCAGTGTCGCTTTGTTTACGGATTAAAATGTGTTTGTGAGCTCGTGTTTCACTGCTGTTTGTCATTGCTATGGCCACATCAGCTCTCCTACACACGTGCGGCGGTCAGGTTTCATAATGGTTCATCTTTTGCCGCTGTGTGCATTAATACTGAATGTGTGTCGCTGTTTTTACTTATGGTTAATTATTAGTCTTGTCATTATTGCTTTTATTACTATTATCATTAATAATATTATTAATGATAACAATAATAATGATAGAGTAATTTCTGAAGGATCATGTCACTCTGAAAACTGGAGTAATGAAGCTGAAAATTCATAAATAAAACCAATGGCACAAATTATTATATTAAATAGTGTATTTAATTTACTTTTTATATTCTTATATTGCGTCTAAAGCCACGTTGAAAACGCGACCAGTGTCGCTTTGTTTACGGATTAAAATGTGTTTGTGAGCTCGTGTGCATTAATACTGAATGTGTGTCGCTGTTTTTACTTATGGTTAAGAATAGAGCAATATGCTGGGAGACCGGGGGGTTAGGTTCGGGGGTGAGGTGTCTGAAATACGGGCGACTCCCGGGAAAAACAAGAGTGTTAGCAGATATGCTCACTCACACACTATGACTACTTCAATATTGATAAGCTGTGGTGGGCATTCTCTCGCGCTGAACAATGACAACCAATCACAACAGACTGGGTCATCAGTCCAATCAGCGCAGTTTAGCATCACGTTAAGGAGGGTTTTTGGAACAAATTAATCACTGAACAATTTATATAGGAGTTGCTGGGATGATGAGGTAAACATAAATGCATATTATAAGACAATAAAAGTGTTATAAAAGTGACAATAAACCATGCATGCATATCAGCCTGTTGTTGGAGAACCCCAAAAACCAAACTATATTATAGCTGGAGATTTTAATCAAACTCCATACAATGTACAAGACAGAAATCCTTCAAGAACAACAACTCAAGCTGATGACATTATCTTATGGTTATGTGAAAATATTTCAGTTGTAGTTGTATGATGTTTTTTCATTAATGGCAGCAGCAATTTACGTGGTCCAACAAATCTGGATCACTTATGGTCATTATTGATCTTTTTCCAGTCTCTTATGCTGTTCAGAATGTTTTTTTTTTTTTCCGTTACTCATCGGTTTGTTCTATTTACTGATCACATGTTAATTTACCTGGACCTTAAACAAAATAGAATGTCAAACAATACAAGAGTTTTTTGGAAATGTATTAATTGTCTATTGGAAGACACCCCTTTCAGTCATATCTCAGCTGGCTAAAAGTATTTTGAAGGGCACCTATTTTACGTTTGAACGATACTAATTTTTCTCTGCTGACCAGAAACAAGACATGACTTTTGACCAATATCTTGGTGAACTACACACATTGAGTAAGACGTGATTTTGGAGATCTGAGAGATTCACTTGTGAGACACAAAATAGTCTGCAGTATACCAGACAATGGTCTCAGGGAACGGTTGCTATGTAAACCAGCTTTGACATTAGAAAAAGCTATTAACATGTGTAGAGCTGCTGAAATAACTTGTGCACAAGCAATGGAGCTGCACAAGAATGATGCCACAGTATATGCTGTACACAGAGAGATGCAGCACACTAAACAAAGACAACAGAAGTCAAAAACTCCAAAAAGTAAGTGTGGCAGATGTGGAGGGACACACATACCACTGTCTTGTCCGGCTTATGGAAAAACATGTAATAGCTGTGGGGGAAAAAAAAAATATTTTGCAAGTGTTGCAAAGAAAAAAGTGCATACAGTTGAATAACAGACAGAGGAGTACTTTGTTGATGCTGTTGAAACAAATATGACAGACAAAGCAGAATGGATTGTTCCACTCACAGTAAATGAGACATTAATTGTATTCAAATTAGATACAGGTGCACAAGTCAACCCATTGTCTATGGATGACTAAAGAACCCTCAAAGTTAAAAAACAAAATACACTCAACAAAAATAAAAGTGACAGGATACACAGGTGAGGATATCGTTGTTAAAGGAAGCTGCCTGGTGACTCTGAAGCACAAGGGTCAGCTGGTGAAGACACAAATGCTGATTGTGGAAAAAAGCGTCCAGCCAATTTTAGGACTGAGCACATATGAAAAACTGGACTTTGTGGGGAGAGTGATTGTAGTGACATCATAGCATGAAGCCAGTGAAACTTCATATATGGAGGATTACAATGATATGTTTGAAGGACTTGGATGTTTGCCTGGGGAACACAGAATAATTCTCCAGAACACAGAATAGACTCCAGTGGTGCACACATACAGGAATATTCCATTTGTGTTGCGAGGAAAATACAAAAGTACTAATACGCATGGAGAAAATGGGTGTCATAAAGAAGATCGATGAGCCAACGGATTGGGTGAGCTCACTAGTTGGTGTTCTCAAGAAAAATGGCTCTTTGAGAATATGTCTAGATCCAAGAGATCTCAACAGAGTCATCAAACATAAACATTTTGAACTGCCAACCAGGGAAGAAATCATGTCTCAGTTTGCTGAAGCAAAGTAGCTCAGTAAGCTTGATGCGTCGTCTGGGTTTTGGCAACTGAGACTTGATGAGGCAAGTTCAAACTTGTGTACCTTCAATACACCAGAAGGAAGATATCGCTTTCTTTGTCTGCCATATGGAATTCTGTCAGCAACTGAAGTGTATCACAAAACGATCAATAGCATCTACCAGGGGTAGAGACCATGGTGGACAACGTAATAGTGTGGGGTTCCAACTGTATGGAGCACGATTCACGACTAAGACAGGTTCTGGAGCTATTCAAATGAAGTTGAACAATGACAAGAACACTTATTTAGCCAAATTCACTCCTCAGCTGTCAACAATTTCTGCTCCACTCAGATGTCTTCTTGAACAGAAGAATGAGTGGATATGGGCTCATGAGCAGGAAATGTGCTTTCAAAAACTAAAGTGCATCTTTACAGAGGAGCCAGTGCTCAGATATTACGACCCCTTAAAAAAAGAGCACTCGAATCTCAGCAGACGCCTCACAATAAGGCCTAGGCTCTGTACTTTTGCAACAACATGGTGAAGCTGGCAACTATTAGCATACGCATTAAGGGCCTTGACGAGTGCAGAAACTAATTATGCACAAATTAAGAAGGAACTTTTGGCTTGCACATATGCCTGCGAGAGGTTTCATCAGTATGTCTATGAACATTCGTTTGAAGTGGAAACAGACCATAAATCAATTGTATCCTTAATGTTTAAGGCCTTAAATGATTGTCCCATGAGAATTAAACGAATGCTAATCAGACTTCAAAAAGACGATGTCAAAATGAACTACACACCAGGAAAATGTATGTGTACATCTGATACACTCTCTAGAGCTGTTGATAAGCATGAGCACCTGATCACTGAGAAAAGTGGATGATGTAAACTTCAAGGGAAACAAGTTTGTTATTCCAGCTTTGATGCGCAAAGAAATGCTACAAAAGGTTCATCAGGCACATATAGGAGAGGAGAAGTGAAGATGGGAAGACAGACTTCCACAAGAGTTTTGATTTATAGGAGTGCTCCACTACAGAATGGGTTGTTTCCAGCTCAGATGTTGATGGGTCGACACATACGCACTAATTTACTCATTCATCAAGATTTTCTGTCACCCGCAGGGGCAACCAAAATCAGAGAAACAAAACAACATCTTAAAAACAGTCAAAAAGAGAACTACGACAAGAAAGCAAAGACATTGCGACAACTCAAACCTGGAGACAAAGTTCATATCCTAAATCATGCAACCAGAACATGGATGCAACAAGGTTGTGTCGAAAGAGATTTAGTACCTCGCTCATACGACATGAAAACTGAGCACGGTGCAAATCTAAGGAGCAACAGAGCAGATTTAAAACCACAAGTGACTGTTCAGGAGTCTGAATTGCAATCAAATGGACAAAATGTATAGAGACACAAAGACACGATGTACACATGCATACCTAAATTTACGTGCATAAAACCAAATTCACGTGCATAAAACATTTATTTATATTCACAAAAACAATTCACAGGCACAAAATAAAAATACACATTTATAGAATATGTTTCACAAATGCCAAACACTATCTGCATTATATGCAGTATATTCATATTGTGGCGGGACAAAGAGGGAGAAATACACACACGCTGGAAGTTAGATGGAACAAGCCCCGGAGGGGTGATTTATTTACAGTGCTCCGGTGTGTATGTGTCAAAGTGTTTCTTCCAATCCGTGCTTCCTTCAGTCCCGGGTGCGTGTTGTGCTCTCTGGTGAAGTGCTCCGTGTAGGTGAAGTGGTGTCGCCCAATCAGCCACTGGAATCTAGGGAGGTATAAGAGAGATAGCGTTAGTATGCGGGAGCCTTTGCATGTCCAGTCCAGCTCTCCCGATATGCTCCTCTGGTCTCCTTATATCCTCCTCCCTTCACTCGCTGCAGCTGTGGCTGATTGGGCTTTCGGTGGATGCAGCTGTGAGGCATCAGGGACCATGGCGACGTTGTATCGGATGACTCGCCACAATATACTGAATGAGAATGTGCAAATCCTCTTTCACGTATGACTCCCCCTGGATACGTGTGTGTATTTTTGAGACTGTCCTGGTAGAAGCCAACATTATGAAGCTGCAGACTCCGAGTTTGCTGCATCGACAGTCCCGCACCCAGAGTCCCACATTCTCAGACCCCTCGTTTTTCGAGACAGCGCCTCCTGCTGTTCGGAAGATCGTATAACACCCTTATCCAAATGCCATTGAAAACATTAGAATGCAATATTACGGTCTCTTTTTGTTTAAACTTATCCAAATATATATTTGCGTTCCCTGCTTAATGCATGTTCCAAAAAAATAAAAACAAAATCATTGTGTTCTCTAATTACCACTAATTACCTAATTTATTTACTAATTACCCAGTATTTATTTTTTGAGCTTGGGTGTAATTGAAAGGAAATTACTGATGCAACCGATACAAATACAAATTGAACTATCATCTGAAAAATATGTGCCATTATGTTGCTACAATGTTTTTGTTTGTTTTTGTACAATGTTTCAAATTCCATTTTTTCTTTCAGCTCAACATATAATGGTCTAATTAACATTATACCATGCTAATATTTACAAAACTCAAATAATAGACAAAACACCAATAATGAACAATTCTGTACTTTATTTAACAATCACCTTAATCACTGTCATCTTGCTGTAAACAGGACAAAGCAAAGAAAAAAGGAAGAAAGAATTGTGTTAGTGACTTTATTTTCGTCTTCAATTGCAATAAAAAAAACTCCTCATTTATAAGTTGCTTTGGATAAAAGCATCTGCTAAATGAAGAAATGTAAAATGTAATGTAAATGCATAAGGTAAAATAATTACTTTCTGGGAGGCAAATGTTGCTTCTTTTTTCATTCTTTTGGCAATCACCTGGTCAAATTACTCAACTTCACTAAAATAAAAGATGCCACTGTCAAAAATATTGTATAATAATAATATTTTTTTTGCGAATGCAAATTACAAGCATACCTAGGGTGATAAGTAGGGCCACGAAGGAACAACTCCTCAGCCTCCTGCCAGGATAATGCCTGTAGCTCACACAGGCTATGAATGATGGCCTGTCCATATAAATAAATTCATTCATTCATTCATTTTCTTTTCGGCTTAGTCCCTTTATTAATCCGGGGTCGCCACAGCGGAATCAACCGCCAACTTATCCAGCATTTGTTTTACGCAGCGGATGCCCTTCCAGCCACAACCCATCTCTGGGAAACACATTCATACATTCTCATTCACGCATACACTATGGACAATTTAGCTTACCCAATTCACCTGTACCGCATGTCTTTGGACTGTGGGGGAAACCGGAGCACCCGGAGGAAACCCACGCAACCACGGGGAGAACATGCAAACTCCACACAGAAATGCCAACTGGCCCAACCAGGACCTGCCCCAACCGGGGATCGAACCAGCGACTTTCTTGCTGTGAGGCGAAGTGCTACTCACGCGCCACCGTGGCGCCCCCATATAAATAAATACATTAATTAATTAATGTATAAAACATTTCATATATGGCAATAATAGAAACAATCCAATTGACAAACATGTGCGGGCCTACCTCTGGAAAAAGAAAACTACAAATGAACTCCACTTCATTTGTGAAGTTCAGTTGAGTTTGTGTAGCAGAGCTTTGAGGTGTTCAAAAAGAATGGCACACTGCTGCTCACTGTCCATGAAGACTGGCACACGTGGCTTTAGGGGGAACCACTTTGATGGTTGACTATTTCTGGAAGTGAATTCCCCGTTTGAATTGTTATATCCATCTTCAAAAAAAAGAGAGAGTCAAACTCAAATTCAAAATTTAAGACCACCCCACAGAGCCCATACAGTCAAATCAAAACAAGAAACCCCTGAAAAAGGCCAAATGACACATTCTAACTTAAATGTTAATACCATAGACTGGTTAATACATAGTGAAGGCATTGCAAATTTGACTATTAGGCAACTGTAGCCTATGAGTTGTAAATGGCTGGCAACAACTTCATAACACAGTAAAATAAATATTGATCCATTTGAATACTTACGTTTTAAGAACTAATTAAAGTAGTCTATATAAATTATATAAAGTAAAATAATTACTCTGGCATTAATTAATTCAATTTATAGTTTTAGGAGAAAAGTTCCGATAATTAAAAAAAGGTAAATCTGATTAAATAATTAATGATGACATTCTTTGATATTAACACACTTAATGTATTTAATTGGTCTACTTTAATGTCAACTACATTTAATGATTTTTTTTTTACAATGGCTTGTCTACAAAAAGTTCAAGATTAAAGGCTAACGTTAGCTATCAAAATATTTTCGGGGAAAAAAGGCGAAAAAACATACATTAACGGCTCAAATTTTGTTACAAACTATCATTACAAATATTAAATAGACTATTCATGTGTTGATTTATCGATGAGCTATAAAGTAGTTTGATTAAAAAAGAAATCATTGAATAAAATTGACGATACTCACCGTGTTTCGGTTCTTCACGTGTATCCGATCCAATTTGAAAGGTGGCGCTGCCTCGAAAAACGAGGGGTCTGAGAATGCAGGACTCTGGGTGCGGGACTGTAGATGCAGCAGGCTCTGAGTCTGCAGCTTCATACTACTCGCAGAAGCAGGCAACTCGTAACCTTTCAGCCAATCAGATGAGAGCTGTATTCGATGTCACCTACTCCGCGCTCCATTTGCGCAGTCTGTTCCTCTCCAGCATGGCGAACGGAGAAAGAGATGCGCATGCTTCAAGCATTAAGTTCCCTGACTTTCACTGACTAAAAACTTCATTTCCATTATATCTAATGAATTTAAACAGGCTGTTGTTGTGCTTTAGTTGCCTAATATGTAAAATATACCCTATCATTCAGTAATAAATTTACAAGCATTTTAAATGATTCTTATGACTTTATTTTTTTCTTTGTTAAGCTAGAAAAAAAAAAGACAATGAAAATATGACAACATAAATTAAGTGTTTATTTGCTTATCACGGTCTGTAGTAAACTTATCTCCTTTTCTCAGAAGGTGAAAATCGAGCAGAAATCAGGCTAAAACCCCTGTAGTCTGAGCTGTAGGCTTTGTTTGAATGGGATTGATTGACTAAGGCAAAGGCAGCGACACAACTGAACATAAAACTAAGGTGCTGTCCAGTTGAATATTCTGATTTGCTGGTGTTCAAGGACATTATAGCCTAAGCAAAAAAATAAGTGAGTAGGCTATTGTGAAAGCAGTATGATATGTTAATCTGGTTGAACTTTTTTCAGCATTAAAGGCAGTTTTTTTTTTTTTTTGTCGTGTGTTCTGTTAGTTTCAGTTTTGCTTTGGCCTACGTGGATGCGTGGGAGGAATGAGCCACGGCAAGATGATCGTCTTTTACGTATAACTTTTACTTAACGTCTTGAACAATGGAAATACACAGTTCACACACTCTACAAGTGGCATAAACACACAGTAACACAAAACAATCTAAAGTCACTTAAGAAAAGGAGCTGAATGTTACTTTTAAGGAAAGTAATGTGAAAGTAGTCTATTGTTTTTGCATTTAAAAACAGAGTGAGGTTTATTTAAAACAGTTTATTTGCAGTTATTATTAAGCATTTACACTTTGGGCTTACTTCAATATATTAGTACTACATTTTATTTAATCAAATGTAGCTACAATATTTAGTTGCTTTTGGAAGGTCTCATCACTCCTCATTACTGATCTGAATGCGCCACCTACTGGAATGATTTAGCATGTTTATTCTGCAAAGTCTTCTGCACTCTCAGAAATAAAGGTACGCAAGCTGTGACTTGGGGTGGTACCTTTTCAAAAGGTACACATTTGTACTTAAAGAGTCCATATTAATACATCAAAAAGTACAAAAGTGTTCTTCTAAATTTTTAGCTACTATGTTTGAGGTACCAATATGGATCCTTAAAGTACAAATGTGAACCTGAAAAGGTACTACCCCAGTGACAGCTCGCGTACCTTTATTTCTGAGAGTGTGCAGGAGTGATTAATGTGGCATATCACAGAGTAAAGATGGGTTTTAATTATGTTTTATTTCGTATTTTAAAATAATAAATATAATTTAAATAGACATTTTTAATAATCTTAAATTATATATATTTTTTATTATCCACACGTTATTCTGCACTCTCAGAAATAAAGGTACAGGAGCTGTCACTGGGGCAGTACCTTTTCAACAGATACATATTTGTACCCTAAGAGTCCATAGTGGTACCTCAAAGGTACCACAAATACGGATTGGAATAACGGACTGACAATGAGGTGACGAGAACACTGGACTTAAATAGCTGCGCTAACACCAAACAGCTGCTGTCGCTAATCAGCCAATTGGATGATCTCCTCCACTTGACCACACAGCTGACGGGTTAAGAAGACAGACAGTCAAACAAACACACTCACGCCAACACAGATACAACCATACGCACACACAGACTGTCACGGTTGAGGATGCGTGCGCTCTTTTTGTCATGTTGTCACGTGGGATTGTTTTGCATTCTCCACGTGTTTCTGTTGTGTGTCGTGTTGTGATCACGTGACTCATTGACTACTATCAGCTGTTCTGTCGGCAGGCCAGCTGTATGCACTCAGCTCCTATATAAGAAGCGAGAGTTACGTGCCTCTTTGTCTGTTCGTTACTCCTGTTTATGGTATCCTTGTGTGTTGTCAGGACCCTTGCTGATCTGGTGTGAACGAGTCTCTGTCCATCGGATCTTCAGTTCGACTCCTCTCGTCCTGTTCTTGTTTGAGCTGTGGTTGTCAAGATTAAAGTTTTTACTTGCATTTGGATTCTTCTGTCTAGCGTGTCTTTACCACACGTCACACAGACACACAGATCCCTTGACATTACCCCCCCCCTCTAATGAGCGGCTTCCAGACGCTCCAATGAAAGTTCACGCGAGAGGTGGAGCGGAGGCGGAACAGGGGGAGGGATAAGAACATGTAACTATGGAGAACCTGGAGTTTTGGTTCAGAAAGCACTGACAGTTCGGTCAGGGGGCTTCGGCTCAAGGAACACTGGCAGTTCATTTGACCCCATTGGGTCAGGGGGCTTCAGCTCAGGATACACTGGTAGTTCGTTTAACCACAGTGGGTCAGGGGGCTTTGGCTCAAAGAGTACAGTAAGTTCGTTCAACCTCAGTGGATCAGAAGGCTTTGGTACAGGAGGCACTGGCAGTTCGTTCGACCCCGTTGGGTCAGGCGGCTTTGGCTCAGGATGCACTGGCAGATCGTTCGACCACAGTGGGTCAGGGGGCTTCGGCTCAGGATACACTGGCAGTTCATTTAACCACAGTGGGTCAGGGGGCTTTGGCTCAAGGAGTACAGTCAGTTCGTTCAACCCCAGTGGTTCAGGTGGCTTCGGCTTAGGGAGAACTGTCAATTCTTTCAACCCCAGTGGGTTAGGCGGCTTCGGCTCAGGGAGAACTGTCAGTTCGTTCAACCCCAGTGGGTCAGGAGGCTTCGGCTCAGGGAGAACTGTCAGTTCGTTCAACCCCAGTGGGTCAGGAGGCTTCGGCTCAAGGAGTACCGTCAATTCGTTCAACCCCAGTGGGTCAGGAGGCTTCGGCTCAAGGAGTACCATCAATTCGTTCAACCCCAGTGGGTCAGGAGGCCTGAGTTCAGGAAATACTGGCAGTTCGTTCAACTCCAGTGGATCAGGAGGCCTGGGATCAGGAAATACTGGCAGTTTGTTCGACTTCAGCGGTTCAGGAAGATTTGGTTCAGGAAATACTGGCAGTTCATTCAACTCCAGTGGATCAGAAGGCCTGAGTTCAGGAAATACTGGCAGTTCGTTCGACTCCAGCGGGTCAGGAGGCTTGGGTTCAGGAAATACTGGCAGTTTGTTCGACCACAGTGGGTCAGGGGGCTTCGGCTCAAGGAACACTGGCAGTTCATTTGACCCCATTGGGTCAGGGGGCTTCGGCTCAGGATACACTGGTAGTTCGTTTAACCACAGTGGGGCTAGAGCAGACACTGGCGGATGCACTGGGGCTGGAGCAGACACTGGCGGGCACACTGGGGCTAAAGCCGACACTGGCGGGCGCAAGGGGGTTGTAGCAGACACAGGCGGGCACACTGGGGCTGGAGCAGACACTGGCAGGCGCACTGGGGCTGGAGCAGACACTGGCAGGCGCACTGGGGCTGGAGCAGACAATGGCGGGCGCACTGGGGCTGGAGCAGACACTGGCGGGCGCACTGGGGCTGCAGCCGACACTGGCAGGCGCACTGGGGCTGGAGCAGACACTGGCGGGCGCACTGGGGCTGGAGCAGACACTGGACATTGAGGGGCTCGTCGAGGGCAAAGTTGAGGAGGTTTGCCAGGGCTTGATCGTTAAACCCCAGTCCCACTGCTTCCCCACAAAATTCCGCCGCAAAGCCCCTTACCTTCATGCCACATTGCCGCAGCGACTGTAGTTGGATGAACTGCCAAGTGCGGCTGGGGAAGGGGTTGTCCTCTCTCCGCGGGATCCCCGAAACTCTCGCTGAGTCCATAATGGTCAGTCCATTCTGTCATGAAACACAACAGGGAGACCCAAATGCGAGAGTAAAGTAAAAAGTTTAATGTCAGAATGATCCAACAAGGCTCAAATATTACAGAGTTCGTGACTGACGCAGTAGAGAATGCCAGTGGTATCTTCTCGTGGAGACGATGCAGCTAAACAGCTGAGGGAAACTTCAGACAACAGAGCAGGAAGTAACAGTCACAGACAAAACTCAAAGTCGATCACGTGAGGCACAGTTCAGGAAGCAGGCAATAGCCACAGAAGATAACATCCACTAGGAAAGAGGTTTACAGCGACTCACCACCAGTATTTACACAAATGGCGTCTGGAGACACAAACACACTCACGCCAACACAGGTACAACCATACGCACACAGACACACAGATCCCTGAACTGTGACACAATTTATCTTTATTTCTGAGAGAGTTTGTGTGATAAGTTATTCATGACCCAGATGGCAAGTAATAAAATAAAATAAAACATGCTAATTAATGATAATTTTAAAAAAAAGTAATTTATTAAAACTGACACGATTCTCCTTGGGTCTTCTCTTCGGTGATGCGGCTGTAGGTTGGAGGGCAGGCTAGAGCACTGATCAGCCCGATTTAAAATTCTGAACAGTCTCAAACATGTTTGAAATGATCCGAGGCTCGATTTGTGTTAAAAAAGAACCCGAAAAGTATTAATACTTTATATTCTGCATATTACTAAAGCACAACAACAGCCTGTTTACGTTCATTAGATATAATTGAAATGAAGTTTTTAGTCAGTGAAAGTCAGGGAATTTAATGCTTGAAGCATGCGCATCTCTTTCTCCGTTCGCCATGCTGGAGAGGAATAGACTGCAAGGAACTGAGGAAATGAACATTGACAACGGACAAGATTCGGTGGATTGCAATGACTCTGCTCTGATAAAGCAAGTTCCTGTTACACCTGGGGAATATTCCAGGGCAAAACATGTTGTTAAAACCTCCTGAAAGGTTAATTGAAATCTGTTGACAGTTGAAAAAATAAAGATGAAAAAAGAAAATAATAATAATAAAATTCTGTGATGTTTGTTAAGAAAACCCTGTGTTGTTTCTTGCAATATAATTTTTTTTTTAAAACAACAGTTTAAAAGTTAACAGGGTTGCTATGTCAGTTATGTTATGCTATGTGTTGTTATGTCAGACAACTTTGATTCCAGTTCATTGTTGCAGACTGGACTTATATAGCATATGCAGTGTTATTAGAGTGTGCCTGCATAAGAGTGAATAAACAAGTTTATCTGACAGCAAGTCGTTGTCCCATAGCATTAATAACAACACTCCCCACCCACCATTCCCACGTACCTGTCAGAGGCTACGTTCACACTGCGGGGCTTAGTGCTCAAATCTGATTTTTTCTCAGATCTGATATTTTTGCATAGCTGTTCACACTGCTGTTATAAATGTGGCCAATATCTGATTTGCAATGTGAACAGATCTGGTCCTAAACTGCCCCGCATGCGCAAAAGTGCAGGTACGGACAGCACAGAATGTCTACTTATCCACACAATGTGTATACTGAAGCACATTGTCATGCTTCATGTAATTATCGCCCCTTTCACAGACAACCTTGGTGTATTTCATAACTGTAAAGGGTTGTTCTGCTACTGCTAATGTGTATTTGAAACCTAAAATAAGTCTCTTGTGATCGAAAACACTGATCATTTGTGATTTATGACAACCGCGGTGCGCGTCTGTCTGACCACCGCTGTAATGAACTCATCAAGGGTTAATGAGCAGCCGCAGACGGAACTGTGGAGGGGGAGCCGGTTTATCTCTGTTTGCAGAGCTATTTCATTTTACGTCGTTATAAACAACAGACATGTGCAGAAAGGGGGTTTGGTTTGGGTGTTAGAGCACCTGCACTTTATTCTCTCAGAAAGTTCGTCCTTAAAATGAAAGTGCCGCTTCCTTTGAGCACGGATTCCCGCAACACGCCCCGACACAGCTTCGTGGTAAACCCGTGCCCCAGTCGTTAACCAGATTGGTTAACAAGCTCCAGTTTTGCCTTCAAAATCTTTTTTTTTTTAACGAACAACCAAGTTTCTGTGGTAAAATAATCACCCTGCGTGCCGATCTGCTGCTGCTGAGGAGTAGATGACGTCTGCAGCACAGAATGATGACGCATGTCGCTCAAAGATTGTGTAAAAGTCACATGAAATCCAGCATAACCGTTTACACTGCGGTCGCATTGCAAAACATCAGATCTGTGTCAGATTTAAGACTACATATGAAAGTGGCACAAATCTGACATGAAAAGATCAGATTCCATGCGGTTTGGGCTGTTCACACTGTCAAGACCTGAGTCACATGAGGGCAAAAAAATCAGATTCGGGCCACATTTGCCTGCAGTGTGAACGTAGCCAGAGTGTGCCTCAGTCTCCACCTCAGTTGTGCCATTTAACAGACAGACATGAAGGAAGCAGATCTCAAGTAAAGTTTGTGAGAAATAGGGGTGTAATGGATCACAGATGATCCGTGATTTGTAAGGATCACAACCCATAGTTCGGAACAACCAGCGTATTAATTTTTTTTTTTTTTTGTGGATTAATCCTAAATATGTAATGATCACAGTGAGATTGCCTCTTGTGTCATTTAAATCACATGTATAAAAGCATTTAGGCTTTCCTGTAAAATATTAGATTAAATAAAAAAATAAATAGATAAAACCACTGATGTTTATGGTAAAGATTAAAATCACTGTCATAAGCTCAAAAATGAAAAGTAATTACATTATGTAACCAAAAGGTGGCGACAACCAACCATCAAATATATGCCACTAAGTAATTCTTCAGAAATGATCCATCTAGCAATGAAACATGAAGTTTTATGAATGAAAAATGGAATCATTTATTGAAAATGAGACAAAATAAATATGGGTTGTACAAATTGTAATGTTAAGATTTATACATTAGCGTTATGGACTGACACTGTTTCAATTTTTTATAATCCATGTGAAGCTGCTTTGACACAATCTACATTGTAAAAGTGCTATACAAATAAAGATGAATTGAAGTTATTAGCAGCAGCAGTAGTAGTAGTTACAGTACTGAATATTCAACAATTTATTTTTTAAGATTACAGGTTCTAAGTTCTAAAACCAAAAGTGTTTTGCAGAACTGTTTTTGAAAATAAATGGAAAGCAGATTACATTTGTCTTCTTCCCTTTTTTGGCTGATCCGAAAACTGGTCTGATCCGTTACTAAAAAACTATAATGTGGTCGGAACCATGAGATTTGTGCTCCGTTAAACCATTTGTGAGAAATACCACAGTAAGAACTTTTGTTAAGAACAACATTTGTTGTGGAGTTAATTCAAGCCTTTCTGCGATGTCACACACAATGCCATTACAAAGTTCACACACACAGCAGAGACACATACATGCAGACTGGCTAAAGCAAGCGCTCCATTCCGTTTATGCTCGCTGGTAAACCAATATAGCTCAGATCCCAGCAGACATAAAATTTCTCTAGCAGACCAACTATGTTTTTGCTGCCTAAATTTAAAACACTTTGATCAAATGAGTTTGTTTCAAAACGGCATTCTTTCTTGTGCTTTTTTTCCCTTTCAGTACAGTGTTTAAATAATATTTAATAGGCCTACATCAACTGTGTATTTTATAGCCTATTTATTTAGACAGTGTGTGTTATACTATAGTTTAATTGAATGTTACCATATTTTAAACTATGGAGCTCTGAGCATAATTGGAATTACAAATTCGCTTCCACGACCACGTCTTATTAATGCATATACTTGTTTTAATTAATGTTATACTTTAATAATTAATTATGAAATGGAATAATTCGTTCCTGAAATACTTCTACTAAATCTATGAAACAAAATTTTTTTTACTTACAAATCAATTTATGGAATTTAAGCCTGCATAAGCAACAGAACACGTACAGGTACGAAATTCAAATCGAATAGATTCTAAAAATAATTTTTAATTAAAGTCATAATATTTATTTAAATTACTAATATTTAATATTAGGTTAAATTATTTATATTAAATTATAATTATTAAATTATTAATTTAAAAATTATTTAATATTTAAATTATTAATGTTTAAATTATTAATATATAATATTTATTAACCCTTTAAGACCTGCCATAGAACAATTCCGCCAGGGTATATCTTAGTATTTTTACATGCTGTGATGTCATTCTTTTGAGTATTTTCAAATGCCATATATCAATAAAATCCTTACATCCCCAACTTTAAGTTTATGTATGTCATAAATCCATATTAACGAGTTAAATAGCTTAAAAGTGCAATAAAACACAAACATTTTTAAAAATCGCTTAGTTTTTATTTTAGTATTTACTATATACATAAATAACACAAATGTAAACCTCAAACTTGTCAATGTAAAAAACATGCATAAAACCCTTTGAAACTATATAAAACTGATTTGGACTAATTACATTAATTCGTTTGTGAGATACACTTATTTTTATTAACAGTGTAGACAGAACAATTTGATTGATCAACAAAAAAAAATCTCTCTACAAATTACCACACATGAGGGGTTCTGAGGGCTTCAGTGTTCAAAACAACATCAATGTAAGTAAAATAATAAGCACGATTCAGCAATACAGCAAAAAATGTAAGTATAAAGGTATAAAAGTTTGATGTTTTAGGCACAAAAGTGAAACCATAAGAGTAAATAGCGCGTCATCTATCGGGATTATTCTGTTTGTTATGTTTATATTCATACTCAAAGCAAAGCATTGTTTATGAGCATATAATAGTCAAAAGCAAAGCATTTACAAAGTATATACTAGCATGTCTTGGAATGGATCTAATCCTTCACAAAAGTCAGCTTCGTCTTTACTGGCAATAGAATCTGGAGCAGATGATGAGTCGGAGAATTCCTTGTCGCGGTTAATAACTCCAAAACATCGGACTATTTTTTTGTTTATTGTGCGGTCATGACTCCATGCCAGTGTGTGTGTGTGTGTGTGTGATATTGTGTAAACTCATTAAAGAATGAAAACATTGCAACAGGAGACTGTTTTGGGCTAGATCTGAAAGTATAATGTCTCTGATTTCATATGCAAAAAAAATATTGCTCTACCTATATGCTTACCTATATGGTTTTTATTGGATTTCAAACAGAGCCACGCAAACCAGAGCGCGGGCACTCCCGTCGGTCTTAAAGGGTTAATATTAATAATATTTATTTAAATTATTAAAAATCTAGCTTAAAGAGAACTATTTTAAACACCTGATTTAAATTTGTCTGCATGTCATCAGGAATCCGTAGCTCACACCCAAACAACAGACATGCGAAGCGTGTGTATCCTACAGTACGGCTGGGAAATGCGCTATTTAAAAAGCAAAGCATATAGCATATATAACCAACAAACCAACTTTTTTCCATTTGGAAAATTTAAGTTATTATTAGATCTTATAAAAGATCCATTTTTAAAATGTTTGCATGATGACTCCACACCAAGGCGTTTGTCACGGATTGGCCAGGCTCTCCCGGCACTCATTCACCTGGAGCACGTTCACCTGAGTTTTAATCAACGCACAGCTGTCTCCCATCACAGATCACCCATAAATACCCAGTCCTCACAACACTCAGTGTCCGGGCTCGTTTGCACGAAAGCGGACTCTGAGTGTTCCCTCGGCAAAGCAAACACTCACGAACTCTGATACCTGTACTTACAGTCTCTCTGTTTCCTCCTAGTCAATCCGCTTCCCCAAGTCTCCAGTCTGTGGTCATGTCGTCATCTGTCTGTCATCCGTCCAAGTTATCTGGTGTGTGTTGTCTATCCTCCTCTCGTGTGTCATCCGATCTGAAGAAGTTAAGGACTGTTATCGACCATCACATCCCATATTCTCCTGGCTCGTCCTTGTGTGTTACATGTTGTCAAAATAAACCACTTTACGTTTCACTTACCTCCTCTCTCCGTCTGCTTCATAACAGCGTTCACTTAATAAACTATATCTATGCAAATGAATGCAATACTATATGTAAAAAAAAAAAAAAACGAAATTATTATATACCAGTATCCTATAGTGTATATACGTAAATCAACATATTGCCTTGTTGTTTCTTTACGTGCAGGACACACACTGTTACGCGAGTGACAGAGAAAAGGAAAGCACAGAAAGTCTAAGATAAAATAAAGTGTTTAAATCACAATCTTTAAATAATGACTTATGTTAACAGAGATTTGTGATTTCAGTGTTCTCCTTCAAATTGATGTTATGTTTTTTGAAAACTGTTTAAATTAACTGCCCAGTTTTAGCGTGTTTCATGTGTTTTAATTTCGTTTCGTTTTTTTTTTTTTGCATGTGCGTGTGAAATAGTGACAACTTTAAATGATTAGCCGACTGGTTATGCATAGGCTACATTATTCAAGGGCATTTATTATGACATAATTCATCAGAAGATTGTGATATGCTACAATCATTAAAGCATTAATGAAACCCTTAGGCTTTGCACTGACCGAAAATCATCCACCCGCACAGTTGGGCAGTAGACGGGCTCAATAAAAAAATGTAATTCGTATATTTTTGCTTGGAAAAAATATATTTTAAAAACGAATTTCATATAGTTTGTCTAAAGTTTAATAAGTTTTGTTGGTCAGTTATTTTCAGTTCAATTTTTGTGCAGTGGCGCCTGTAGTAGTAATTTTAAAAGGAACAATAATATGCACAGTTTCGTTATCATTATTGTCATTATTGTTATATAATTATACATATTATCATTATTGTTCACCATCATTATTGCAAATGTTAGGCTATCATTTGTAAAAACGCCACCACAAGCCATTAGGTTAGGCCTACCCATTTTATTTATTTATTTAACCTATTTTAATAACTTGTTTTCAGGTTAGATTTTCATATTTAAGGGCAATGAACTTATAGCCTACAAGTCAAAATACAATCGATATGCTTTAGCCGTTAAAATATGCCTACAGTATATTTTCTTGCGTTTAATTTGGCATAAGCAAATACAGTAGCAGTGTAGGCTTGTAGCCTAAATTACATATTTTTTAAGTTAATCATTCAGAGAACCGCAGCGTTGATGCGCGGAAATTATATATATATATTATTTTAAAATCATATTATATTAAATAATAAATTATATTAAATTTTTTTTTTTTTGCTTTTTCAAAGCCTCAGTGTTCTTCAAATTAAAGTTATGTTTTTTAACAACTGTTTAAATGAACTGCCCTGTTTTAGTGTGTTTCGTGTGTTTTAATTTCGTTTCGTTTCGTTTTACTTATTTATTTATTTATTTATTTATTTTTGCATGTGCGTGTGCATGTTTGCACATATCAGCAACAAAAATAGGACAATGTAACATGAGCTATATTTAAATAGTATTGTATAGCAGACCATTTTAATGCGTTGTGCTGCGCTCTCGGTTTTCTGTGCATTTGGTGTGTGTGTGCGTGTGTGTGTGTCCGCCATGTTTGCTTGGACACAAACAAATCAACTACTTTATTAGAGATGTACGAATATGCGTTCGATAATACAATTCCTATAAGCAGGGCCGGATTAACCAATGGACATTATGGGCACAGGTCAATTTCTGAGTGCATTTTCATTTCATACAATTACAACACTGAGGCAGAGCAGTAAAGATTTTATTGACAGTGGGATTAATTTCTGCACAGACTAATAAGAAAACTACAGCTATAATTTAATTATTTATTATTGTTAAAAATGATGATGATGACAAACATAAAATATTAGCTTTTTTCTAAATATACTAAATGTCCTAAAAGCTTGGACGGGATGGTAGAATTTTTTTCCTTTTTCAAAACCTAAAACCCAAAGTGCGAAATGCCAGCGTGGATCAAGCTCTGTGATTTTCCACCCCATTAAAGGCTTCTTTCTTGTCATGTAGTTAATAACAAAAGATATGTGTTTTGGGTGCGAGACGTAGGAAAGTTGTCTGCGATTCTTACTATTTTGAAGTCATGCAGTGTGAAACCCTCTGTCACCGATCCATCTTGCAGTGTAAACAAAGCAGCGACAAAACGCTAGCCCAGATAATCATGCAGTGTGAACACATCTGTGACACGAATACTTTGAAAATCATGCAGTCTGAACTCGGCATTGGAAACGTGTTCGAGTTGCATGTTCCTCTGATGTCACGCTGACGTGCACCAAAAAACTCTCGCGAAGTTGAGGCGGGTGTCTCGGATTAAGCAGTCGGCTGCAGCTCTCAAACGACTGCGTTTACCAGTCGATCATTCTTTAAGTTTTAATTCTTTAAGATTGTGCTGCGCTCTCTGTAATCTGCACATTTAGAGTCACAGCAGTGGGCGGAGTCTCACTGTACCCTCAACGCGGGGGGTGTGTGTGTGCGTGTGTGTGTGTGCAGTGGCGCCTGTAGTAATATTTTTTAAAGGAATAATATGCACAGTTTCGCTATTACTGACATTATCAATGAAGGTTATGCAGCCATTCCGTTTATTATACGGATCATGGCTTCCACGCCAAACAAGTAGATTAAATTATATTTTATTCTCCTTATTACTTTTGTTTTATTTCAAATAAAACAAATCTTTTAAGTTTTTATTTTTCATGAATCATTCATAGTAGATATTGAATAGGGGGAGGCTAAAAAGAGATTCTTATTTTGACTGGTTAATCATATGTCCCTCCTCAAGCTTCATGTTTCATAACATTTTAGCTAAATCAAAAGAAAAATAGTCAACTATTTAAAATACAATATTGGCTTCATTCGCATTTTCATTTCATACAATTACAACACTGAGGCAGAGCAGTAAAGATTTTATTGACAGTGGGATTAATACATTTCTGCACAGACTAATAAGAAAACTACAGCTATAATTTAATTATTTATTATTGTTAATAATGATGATGATGACAAACATAAAATATTAGTTTTTTCTAAATATACTGTATTTGAAGCAGCGATTCTACATTTAAATAAATCATTTTTATTTGTTTTATTCCCCCCTCTAGTTTCCCCATTTCTAACATCTCTAACATTAATAAAAAACTCGAACTACTATATATATATGTATGTGTGTGTGTTTTTCGCTTTTTCAAAACCTCAGTGTTCTCCTTCAAATTACTGTTATGTTTTTAAAACTGTTTAAATGAACTGCCCAGTTTTAGTGTGTTTCATGCGCTTTAATTTAGTTTCATTGCTTTTATCAAAGAAATAATTAGTTCCTTAATTATAGTTTTGTAACTATTTGTAACTATTACATTTTTTAAAATTCAATTGCAACATACACATCAGCGTTAAACCCATGAATGGTGGAAAAACATATTCAGTAATTGTGTACCCGGGTCTCTATTGGACTCTTTTGGCTTTAACAAACTGATCCCTCGGGTTTTTCCAAACCTTTCAACAAAAAAAGCCCTGCGCACTGTTTGTGCGACTTTAAAAAAAAACATGCGCTCCTCCTGCCGAAATCTTGGCTGTTTCTCAATATGCGTTCTTCAGGGATCTTGCGTCCTCGTGTTCTCGTGACACGTCATCATCATCCACCGAAGTTCAGTTCCAATAGAGTGGATGAACTATGACGTCAATTTGTATGCCAAAAAACCCGAAAGCGAGTTAGCATTTTAGCAGTTCCAGTTCCCTCGTCCCAGAGTCAATGTGTTTTTCCAATAGGATTTCAGTTAAATCGCTCAAACAAGGTTCATGGCTAACACAAACTCAAGATACTTTCACGTTTTAATCTACGACATAAAACACATCAGTTACATCACACTCTTGAATTTTTAAATCGGTTACGCTTCTTTAAAAGGACGGTTGCTATCAAGTTGCTAAACGGGACTACACGCGGTGTCGGAGACATTATACGTCATCGAGCTGCACTGGTCTTAAAAGCTGAGTAGAACTGTTTGAGCAGCTCATGTGGCAGGTTGAACTTCCTCAGGACCTCAGCTGATGAAGGAAGTACAGTCTCTGCTGGGCTTTCTTAGCAACGGAGTCTATGGCTGTTTCTCAATATGCGTTCTTTAGCGGTCTTGCATCCTCGTGTTCTCGTGTAACGTCATCATTCTCTCTCATTCAGTACAAATAGGCTACTGTCAAATAACCTATCTGAATATTTTTGTGTACACTGAAACACGATTTAAGACCAAACTTGGATCAAAATATAAATAATTAGGATGCACTTTGCTGTTAAACAAAGACAAAGGTTGCACGGAATGAGATGTTTATTTTCTTTCTCGCTGATGCAGACATTCCTCTGTAGAGATATTGTTTAACTAACAGCCTATTGTAATTTATGGTTTAAAGGTTGGTTATATCATTTATAGCGTACACATTTCATACACCTTATAAGCCAACTTTTATTTGTAGCTGATTTCTTTTTCAGTGTTGATAAAAATAGTCTAAATTATTAAAAAGGTGCTATAAATGCATATTAAAACTTTTTTTGTATGGAGTCCCCACGCTAATGGAATCGATAGAGGCATTGGTTTTTCAGTTAGTTAGACAGCAGCTATAAGTCCCCCACCCCCATTCCGCTTTTCATATGCTAATGGTCCCTGCTTGGCTCTTTTGGTCAAGCTTTTGTCAGGAAAACCGGTTTAAATTCCGGTTTATAAACATGCACATGAAGTTAGATATGGGAAAAATAAATAAAAATGATTTACTTAAAAGTAGAACTGCTGCTTAAAACATTGTATATTTAAACTAATATTTTATATTTATCATCATCATTATTATTAATAATAAATAATTTAATTAAATTATAGCTAGTTTCTTAGTAGGTCTACATTTTGGGTCTACATTCAAATCTATTGTTCCAACGAATATTTGTAAACTGCATTGCAAACTTGGTCCGTGTACCTGCAGCTTCCTGGTTATGTTCTATTCCCAGTTATCCCCACATGCCCTATTCATTTAATGTTCCAACACTTAAACTTGGAATTATAAAAAAAATATTAAAGTCATCTGAAGCTTAGATTTGTCCACCTGTCAGGTTTTGAACCATATGGGTCAGCATGTGTGTTTGGATATAACTCTGTTTTTTACCACACTGAAAAAAATGTCTGCAAAACTGTTACAAACAATTTATTTGTGTTGAATTTAAACAAACAATTTAAATTTAACAATGTTCAACTTAATTTGTTTGTTTAAATTCAGCCCGAATAAATTGTTTACAGCCAATTAAGGTAAAACAAATTGAGTAAATCCAAGGAATCAGACTTCGTTATTATTGTTCATTTATTCCTTTGCTGGAAATTAGAACTAAATTTAGAAATAGTTTTGAAACAAATTTTTGCGCTTAACAAACGAAATTAATTATGTAGGCTAATGGATGTCCGTGCATACAACACCGTTTTTCACGAAAGAAAGAAAGTGAAAGCAAAGGCCAATCGGAGGCTCATAAAGTCCAGCGCGTTAGTTATGCGCCTATGTGGATTCAAAAGCTTAATACACACAGGATGTACAGCAAAACACAAATATCTCTATATAGGAAAAAATAGAGATTAAAATGTTACAAAAATTACTATTTTTCTTATAAATATAACCACTGTGTCCATGTCTCATCTGAATCCATTAGCCTACATATTTAATTTCGTTAGTTAAGTGCAAAGATTTGTTTCAAAACAATTTCTAAATTCAGCTCTAATCTCCAGCAAACGAATAAATGAACAATAATAACGAAATGTGGTCAAACTACTGAGTTATATCCAAACACACGTCCTGTTCTTATGCCCCATATGGTGATGCAGACATCTCCGAAACCCCACAGGTGGACAAATCTACACTTCTTTATTAAAACTAATAGAAATATGCATGTAATAAATAATAAACAATACTGCTAGTAATAATAATATAAAATGCCAATTGTCATAAATATGCTGAAAAAGCCCCTCGACATGAAGAAGGCATGGAGGCCGTGTTTTTTTTATTTATGTAGTAAATAAACAAAAAAATAACATTTTAATCCTTTATTATTATGTTTTTCATCTGTAAAGATATTATCGCTGTACATCCTGTGCGTATAAGCAACGTGTAAGCGGTCGGACCCACATATGCGCATAACGTGCTCTGCGCTGGACAGCAGGTTTATTTCGGTTTCTCAAAATAGCAACTCGCGCATATATATATATATATAATTAGCAAATATATGACTGAAGTTTGTAATGCCACATTTACGGAGCATTCATTAAATCCTTATCCATAGCATACGTTAATGTTTTTATTTTATAGTAGGTTATTTATTAAGAAAAACAATAAATAAATAAACGACATCCTACTTATTATTGTTATTATTAATATAAGTATTCATATTCCATATTAACTGAATATATGTGAACGGCACATACAGGGCCTGTGTTTCTATTTCAGGAAAGAATTATTCCAACTCAAAAGGCATTTTTTAAGTGTCCTTTTAAGTGATGTTTCTTTTCCCAACTGTTAAATTGCTTTAGCGATTTGAAAATGAAAGCATTCAAAAAGGTTCTGCGTTTTGTAAATTGTATAGCTTTTAATAATTTTATTAATACTGAATATAATAAATTATATTTATTATAGTGTAGAATACTGTGGGACTGTGCAGTGTCTAACTAAACATTTTTATAAGGCTACTCTAAATCCCGAACTGAAAACTAAAGTGAAGAGGAGATTTGTTTCGTCAATTTCTCTTCATGATCCGGCCTTAAGGCGACGGTGAAGTTGAATATTTAAAGAATAATGCAAATAGCCAATATGGCCTACTCTGGCTACATTACGCATTTAATTAATATTTAGTTATAATTTGAAAACCCTTTACTTACCAATATTAGGCTTTGTAAACGTGTTTTTGTGGAGGAACATTTTTTAAATCCACTGTAGCTTTAGCGCTTTAACATGTGTTGGGTTGGATTGTTTGTTCATCTTCCATCAGCCAAGAACATCCATTCCATTTTCCATGACAGCGGTTTGATGTAGCGAGTGACCTCGTCATTTTCCCTGCTGGACATTTCCCCACTCCGCAAATTCGCTCTTTTTGACTTCGTCATATTTCACCTCTGCAGGAATGGGTTTTGATGTTGTAACAAACGATTTGATTATTTTCTCGTGATGATTAATTAACATTTTTTATTTTACCATGTTATATAAAAACATTAACACTTGTTTGATGTCACAGAACACATTTTTACCTGCAGTTTTCCCAATCTGTTTGTAAAAAAAGCTCTGTTTGCACGACTTGATTAATATCCTCATATCCAAATACTTTATAAATAACATTTTAAAACAATACAATTATAATATGCTCCGTTGTTTGTTTTTAGGAAATATCTAAAAAACATTTTCAATGTTTTTGCCGCAGCATGACTACTGAGACAATGGAAAAGCGGTTGTTCCTTGCGCCACCTGGTGGCTATTGCGTAAAGCACAGAAATCTTTTTTTTATTTTTGAAAAGCTGGCTTTTCAAACCGCAGTATACTGCGTGAATGTGAATGACGAATTGCAGTACTGCGGGTGAAAAAACACTCATTCTCAAAAGCCATATCTGTACATGGCTGGTGGGTGGGGAAACCACGCTCTTACGTCACGTTGCGGTCGGCCTCAAAATGGGAGGGATTTGGATCCTATTTTAACATTAAGACATTTAAGATACTTCTTGTTTTTAAATCTCCCCAATATGACTGTGGACACACTATACCTACAAATAGTTCTGTCTGAACAGCTTACAAAAGATGATTTTCGCCATAGGTGCCTTTTAAGTAATATGGAAAATCCTCTATTTGGGAGCTATTTCTGTAATGCGTGATGGTGACACTGGATAAACAAACAAGCAAGGCTAGGATCAAAACACGGAAGACAGGAACAAAGGAAACGCTTTGTAAGGTCATATACAGATAACAAAACTCAGCGCTGACTGTGTGTGTATGTACTGCTTATGTAGTGTGTAATCAGTCTTTGACGGTCCTCCGGTGGTGTGTGTGCACTCAATCGTGATATGGAGCAGGAGTGTGTGTGTGCTGCATGACTGGAATTGTAGTCCTTTAACAAGCAAATCTGTAGTTCATGGAAAGTGTGTGTGTTTTAACCAGCGATCTCTGGCTGTAGATCGCTGGTGATCGTGACATTACCCCCCTCTAAGGAGCAGATGCCAGACGCTCCAAAAACAGTTCAGCCGGAAGGTGGAGCAGAGGCAGAACAGGGGGAGGGATGGAGGGACAGGACCATGCCACAGAGGTGTACCTGGAGCGTGGAGCTTTGGAGGAGCAGGAGCATGGAGCTTTGGAGGACCTGGAGCGTGGAGCTGTGGTATTTCTGGAGGCTTTGGTTCAGCAGGCACTGGCAGTTCATTAAACCCCAGTGGGTCAGGAGGCTTCGGCTCAGGATGCACTGACAGATCATTTAACCCCAGTGGGTCAGGAAGCTTCGGCTCAGGATGCACTGGCAGTTCATTTAACCCAAGTGGGTCAGGAGGCTTCGGTTCAGGATGCACTGGCGATTCATTCAACCCAGTGGGTCAGGAGGCTTCAGTTCAGGATGCACTGGCGGTTCATTCAACCCAGTGTGTCAGGAGGCTTCGGTTCAGGGAGCACTGGCAGTTCATTCAACCCCTATGGGTCAGGAGGCTTTGGTTGAAAGAGCAATGGCAGTTCATGCAACCCCAGTGGATCAGGAGGCTTTGATTCAGGAGGCACTGAAGATTCACATGGCTCTGGCGGCTCTGGGAAGTCACACGACTCTGGTAGCTCTGGCAGCGGCGTTGACTCTGGCAGCTCTGGCGGCGGCGTTGACTCTGGCGGCAGCGCCGACTCTGGCAGCTCAGGTGATGGCATTTCAAGAACAGGAACAACAACAGGAACTATGGTTAGAACAGACTCAGAACATGAAGCCATCTTGTGAGCTAGTGTCAGACTGACGCTTACCATTGTGAGAGCTGGAGGTTTGTGGGGAACCAGCTGGGCTGGAGACCTGTGGGAAGCCTGCTGAACTGGAGGCCTGTGGGGAGCTGGCAGGGGCCGGCAGTGTGAGACGTCTGGGTGGTGCCGGCATGGCAAAGAGCTTGGCTGGGGCCGACAGGGCAGGACGTCTGGGCGGTATCGGCAGGGCCAAGAGCTTGACT
>CAIGQQ010040405.1:3277402-3308228 GCA_903798035.1 Danio albolineatus | reverse complement strand
AATAGGTACTTAACACCTCACCATATTTCTTAGAAAACATTGTTAAAGGTGATGTTTATTTAAAACATTTCACCAGAGCCAAACATCCAAAATTAATCCATATATACAAATAAACAGAACTAATTTTGAAATGTAGTTATGTGTAATAAAATTAAATCGTTGGAGGGGGGTTATTTGGTTGGGCATAGATTTAGCATGGATGAAGGGGACATGTCCCACTAATATCTACCTATTTTTGATATTTCTTCACCAATAATTTAATTGCTTACAAGGTAAAATTATGCTTTGTTAACCCTTATTGACCTCAGAAAGCATTCAATCAATTTCTCTTCTCAAGTTTTGCCTCCACCAAACATATATTCAATACAAAAACTGGTGAGGAGGGAGAGGATGGGGGTTAGGTATGTGCCCACCAATGTCAAAAGCAAATCTACACCCTTGATTTGTATGTTTGGGTTTTTACAATAATCTAGAAAAATTTAATGTCAACAGCTCCTTTTGAAATTTGATTACCAGGGAATATTGTGATGTGGTCAATACTTTGGTTATTTTACCTGCTGTATGTATTTGTCTTTGAAAAAGTAATTTGTTGGTTTCTTTCAAAGATGTACAAGTGAATTGAATAAATAAAATTGCCCATAGTGTATGAGTGTGTGTGCGAATGAGAGACTCAGCTTCAATATTTAAGTTTACTAAACTTAAACCATGTCCATTGTACTTGAATTATCAAGTCCTATCAATATTCTTTTTAGGCAAGGCAAGGCAAGTTTATTTATATAGCACATTTCATACACAGTGGCAATTCAAAGTGCTTTACATAAAGAGGAATAAAATTGAAGTATAAGAAAATAAAAACAAATAATAAAAAACAGATAAAAACATTAAAATGAGTTAAGACAAGTTATAAAAGAATGAAAAGAAAAGAAAAGAAAGACACAATAGTGCGATCTGTCAGACGTAGCACAGTGCTCATTCAGTAAAGGCACAGCTAAACAGATGTGTTTTCAGTCTTGATTTGAATGTGCCTAATGTTGGAGCACATCTGATCATTTCTGGAAGCTGATTCCAGCAGCGGGGGGAGTAATAGCTGAAAGCAGATTCACCCTGCTTTGACTGAACTCTTGGAATTTCCAGTTTATTTGATCCTAAAGATCTGAGTGATCTGTTAGGCTTGTATTCAGTCAGCATATCTGTAATGTATTGGGGTCCTAGGCCATTTAGTGATTTATAGACAAGTAGTAATACTTTAAAATCTATTCTGAATGTAACTGGGAGCCAGTGTAAAGACCTGAGGACAGGTGTGATGTGCTCTGATTTCCTGGTTCTTGTCAGAACCCTGGCCGCAGCGTTCTGGATGAGCTGCAACTGTTTGACTGTCTTTTTGGGAAGGCCAGTGAGGAGGCCATTACAGTAATCCACCCTGCTGCTGATAAAAGCATGAACAAGTTTCTCTAAGTCTTCACTGGATACAAAACATCTAATTCTTGCAACGTTTTTGAGATGATACTATGCTGATTTAGTTACTGCTTTGACATGACTGTTGAAACTGAGATCTGACTCCAGAGTCACACCAAGATTCTTGACCTTATTTTTTGTTGTATGACCCTTAGAGCCAAGGCACGCTGTCACGATCGGAATAACAGACAAAGTCAGATGGATCCAATTGCAAGTGATTTATATAACTCAGGACGGACAAGTGCAGACAACCGATGCATCAGCACCGAACACGAGAGACACATATATAACGCCGACCAGAGACCAAAACACACCGACTAGGATCTGATGAATCACAGAGACAACATGAACACACACACACAGAAGTAACAAACTGACAATATGGTGTTGGGTCCAGTTTAATATAAAGGCGTGATAAGTACGTACAGCTGAACCCGCTGATTAAAACAGCTGATCAAAAGATCACATGATCAGCAACGCAAGAAAGCACATGAAATACAAAACAATCCCACGTGACAACAACAGAACAGAAGAAGCGCATGCACCTGCAACCGTGACAGCACCCTCTCCTCTAGGAGCACCTCCTGGTGCTCCCTGAAGAACTTACCTGGCGATTGTAATCATCAATAAGAGAATGATCCAATATGTCTCTTGCAGGAACCCAACTTCTCTCCTCAGGACCGTAACCTTCCCAGTCCACCAAGTACTGAAATCCTCGTCCCCTCCGTCTCGAGTCCAGAATGCGCTTAACCGAATAAACAGTCTCCCCATCTCTCCCCATCTACGAGACGCGGCAGGGGGGAACCGGAGTGTGCGGATTAATTGCCGTATGAAAAACGGGCTTTAATTTAGAAACATGGAAGACGGGATGAATTCTCCTGTACGCTGGAGGAAGTTTAAGGCGAACTGCCACTGGACTAATAATTTTAATGACAGTAAATGGGCCAATAAATTTAGGAGCGAGCTTATTACAAACGGAGCAGAGAGGAATATTCTTAGATGAAAGCCACACTTTTTGACCGACGACGTAAACGGGAGGCTTAGACCGGTGGCGATCGGCTTTAGCCTTTGTGCGCGCACCCACTTGGAGGAGGGTCTGTCTGGCCCTGATCCAAGTGCGCCGGCACCTCTGGACAAAGGCGTGAGCGGAGGGGACCGCGACTTCGGATTCCAGACTGGGAAAAACAGGTGGCTGGTACCCTAAACTACACTCAAACGGAGAAAGGCCCGTGGCTGACACTGGTAACGAGTTATGTGCGTACTCAACCCATGAGAGCTGCTGACTCCAGGAGGAGGGATTCCGAGAAACCAAACATCACAACATACGCTCGAGATCTTGGTTGGCTCTCTCTGTTTGACCGTTACTCTGAGGATGGAAACCAGAAGATAGACTAACAGTAGCCCCCAATAAATGACAAAATTCGCTCCAAAATTTAGAGATAAACTGAGGCCCCCTGTCAGAAACCACGTCCGTCGGGAGGCCATGAATGCGAAAGACGTGGTTTATGACAGCTTCCGCTGTCTCTCTGGCTGACGGTAATTTGGGCAGAGGAATGAAATGAGTAGCCTTCGAAAACCGGTCCACTACGGTCAAAACAACCGTATTGCCACTGGATGGCGGGAGTCCAGTGACAAAATCTAGCGCTATGTGTGACCAGGGTCTCGAGGGTACAGACAGCGGCTGAAGCAGCCCAGCGGCAGGGCGACTGGAAGTCTTAGAAACAGCGCAAACAGAGCAAGCCAAAACAAACTCCAGTATGTCTCGAGCCATAGCAGGCCACCAGAATTGCTGTTTAACAAGGAATAAAGTGCGACTCACCCCCGGATGACAAGCCACTTTGGAAGAATGTCCCCATCGAATGACGTCAGACCGTATCTCCTCTGGCACGAACAAACGACTCGGTGGGCATCCGGGCGGAGGCGTTACCCCATCCAAGGCTGTGCGAACCTTAGCCTCGATCTCCCATGTTACAACAGAAATAAAAAGTTTCTCTGGAACAATGGGTTCGAGGGACGAAGTGCGATCGGAAAAATCGAAAAGACGAGATAACGTGTCGGGTTTGATGTTTTTAGAACCCGGTCGATAAGAGATGGTAAAATCGAAACGGCCGAAAAATAACGCCCACCGAGCCTGCCTAGAGTTTAGTCTTTTGGCGGAATTGATATATTCAAGATTCTTGTGATCGGTCCAAACGATAAAAGGAACCCCCGAACCTTCTAGCCAATGACGCCACTCTTCCAAAGCCAATTTGACAGCCAGCAACTCTCTATTACCAATGTCATAGTTACGTTCCGCGGCTGATAAACGATGAGAAAAAGACGCGCAGGGATGCATCTTGCCATCCGAAGCGGATCGCTGAGACAGGATGGCTCCCACTCCAACCTCTGATGCGTCAACCTCCACCACAAACTGCCGAGAAGGATCAGGGGCTACAAGAATAGGGGCGGAGACAAACCGAGACTTCAATTTGGTGAACGCAGCTTGCGATGCGCTCGACCACCTGAACGGAGTTTTGGAGGAGGTTAACGCAGTCAGAGGTACGGCGAGCTGGCCGAAATTGCGAATGAAACGCCAGTAAAAATTGGCAAAGCCCAAAAACCTCTGCAGGGCCTTGCGGGAATCTGGGGTTGGCCAATTCACCACAGCCTGATTCTTCTCTGAATCCATGCGAACCCCCTCGACTGACACGATGTGCCCTAGAAAAGGAGCAGACTGTGCATGAAAAACGCATTTCTCCGCCTTGACATAAAGCCCATTCTCTAGCAGCCTCTGAAGCACTCGCCTGACGTGTTGCACATGTTCCTGGAGAGAGCGAGAAAATATCAGAATGTCATCCAGGTAGACATAAATGAACTGGTCTATCATATCTCGCAACACATCATTAACGAGTGCTTGGAAAACTGCGGGGGCGTTGGAAAGCCCGAACGGGAGAACACAATATTCAAAATGCCCCCTGGGGGTATTAAACACAGTTTTCCATTCATCCCCGGCTCTTATGCGGACCAAATGATATGCATTACGGAGATCTAATTTCGCGAAGAATGCCGCCCCCTGCAGGTTCTCAAAGGCTGAAGACATCAACGGCAAAGGATAGGTATTCCTAACCGTAATGTTATTCAGCCCCCGATAATCAATACATGGGCGGAGAGAACCATCCTTTTTCTTCACGAAAAAGAACCCCGCCCCCGCCGGTGAAGAAGAGGGGCGGATAATCTTAGCTGCCAGAGAATCAGAAATATATTTCTCCATGGCCTCCCTCTCTGGATTAGAAAGAGAGTATAGTTTGCCTTTAGGCGGAGACGTACCTGGCAGTAAGTCTATAGCACAGTCGTAGGGACGGTGAGGAGGGAGAGAAGCAGCTCGAGACTTACTGAACACTGTCTTCAGGTCTAGGTACTCACTGGGCACGTTTGACAGGTCCACACACTCCTCCTGTAACACAGAACAAGACACAACAGAACGAGCAGACGAAAGACAGGATACATGACAATAATCACTCCAAGACATAACAGCGTTCTGGCCCCAATTAATGTGTGGTTTATGAAGGACCAACCACGGGTGTCCAAGGACCACTGGTGTGTTAGTGGTGTCCGTTAAAAAAAAAGGTTATAAGTTCAGAATGATTGCCAGAGGTGATAAGCCTGATGGGACCTGTGGTGTGAGTGATGGAGGGGAGAGAAAGTCCACACAGGGCGTGCACAGAAATGGGCTGAACTAGCGGAACCACGGGGAGTTTTAACTTAAAAGCAAAACTCGAATCAATAAAATTCCCTTCTGCTCCCGAGTCCACAAGGGCTTGGCAGTTATAAGTTTTGATGACCAAGAGAGAGAAACAGACAGTATAGTTGCGGCAACAGAGGATTTCTCAATGTTAATTTCACCCGTCAGTAACCTCTTAACTACTGACGGTTGGATGTTTTTTAAAGGACACGATGCCACGATGTGCCCAGCTCCTGCGCAGTAAAAACACAAGCCCTCAGACCGACGTCGCTGCTTCTCCTGTAAGGAGAGACGGGACCTGCCCACCTGCATGGGCTTCGTTTCTGAACCCGTTACTTCAGCGGCTGCCGAAACAGGAGACGGGAAAACCCCTGGTTGCTGTGACGTCATCCTCTGACAGCGGGTCTCCCTCCGAGCTAGACGAGTGTCCACGCGAATGGCCAGGTCGATGAGACCATCCAGAGTCTTAGGCAGATCCATAGTGTACACCTCGTCATGAATCAGATCTGAAAGACCATGCAAAAACATGTCCCACTGGGCCTCTGTGTTCCAGCCACACTCCGCCGCCAGAGTGCGGAAATCGATAGCGTAATCCGCCACGCTACGCTCGCCCTGACGTAATTCTGCCAGAAAGCGTGCCGCCTCCCTCCCGGAAGCTGCTCTGTCGAAAACCCTCCTCAACTCCTCAGTGAAGGACTTGAATGACGTGCAACACGGAAGTTGTTGTTCCCAAACAGTAGTCCCCCAGAGCGCAGCCTTTCCACAAAGAAGAATCACCACAAAAGAAACCTTAGCGTGTTCTGTGGGAAAGTAGGAAGGATGAAGGTCCATGTACAGGGAGCACTTGGTAATGAAGGCCCTGCAGAGGAAAGGCTCCCCTGAATAGGACGCCGGTGGAGGAAGGCGCGGTTCAGCCGAGGAATTACCCAGGACCGGCACAGAGGGCGTGGGATGCAGAGGTGGATCTCCCGCAGCAAGAGCTTCTCCTGACCGCTGCTGCACCAGGGTGGTAAGTGCCGTGACTTGTGTAGTCAGACCTTGTAACGCCTGATTGGTTGTAGTTAAAAGTCTTTCTTGGTGGTCAATTCTGGCGTTGTTGTGTGTTAAAACCTCCCATAGCTGCACAACACTTGCTGGATCCATGATATGGTCAGTTCGTTCTGTCACGATCGGAATAACAGACAAAGTCAGATGGATCCAATTGCAAGTGATTTATATAACTCAGGACGTACAAGTGCAGACAACCGATGCATCAGCACCGAACACGAGAGACACATATATAACGCCGACCAGAGACCAAAACACACCGACTAGGATCTGATGAATCACAGAGACAACATGAACACACACACACAGAAGTAACGAACTGACAATATGGTGTTGGGTCCAGGTCAATATAAAGGCGTGATAAGTACGTACAGCTGAACCCGCTGATTAAAACAGCTGATCAAAAGATCACATGATCAGCAACGCAAGAAAGCACATGAAATACAAAACAATCCCACGTGACAACAACAGAACAGAAGAAGCGCATGCACCTGCAACCGTGACACACGCATTCACCTTGAGAACCTCATCTCTTTTCCCAAATGTAATGACTTCAGTTTTCTCTTTATTTATCTGAAGGAAGTTTTGGCACATCCAATTATTAATTTCATCAATGCATTGGCAGAGGGTGTCAATGGGGCTGTAGTCATTAGGCAGTAAGGCTATGTAGATCTGAGTGTCATCAGCATAGCTGTGGTAAGAGATTTGGTTCTTTCTCATTATTTGGCTCAAAGGGAGCATATAAAGGTTTTATTTACAACAACTTATCTATTTAAGTTATCTATTTGCATTTTATTAACAAATCAGGTTGTATTAGGACTGTTGCCAATTAAATTATAACTTTCTATAATTTTTATTCAGTTAAACATTTGTAAAAAAATTTAGGGATCATATAATTTTCACAACAAAAAATATAATAAAGATATTGTATTGACGTTCAAAGTTCAAATCACTGAGTGTCACAGAAGTCATTACATGAAGAAAAATCATGTGTTTTCCTTAAAAAACATTCTACTGAAGAAATAAGTAAATATCTTGCATGAAAATGGTGTGAAATTACAATGGAAAGTTTTATTATGGAAGTTAACTAATCTTTTTACTTACTTTTTCATAGTAATAATTAAATAATAATAAAGTCTAAAAAGATTGTATATACTGTGACATGACTGTCTTTACACTGACCGCTGTCTTCACAGACTCCCGTTCAAGATGCTCACGCAGAGGCGCATCCTCCAGTGCGTTCGTCCTCAGGATTGGTCTGCAGCGATAGACCTGAAGGACGCGTACTTCATGTCTCCATTCTTCCACGCCACCGTCAGTTCTGCGGTTCGCGTTCGAGGGTCGAGCTTGACAGAACAAGGTCCTCCCCTTCGGGTGCCCCTTTGGCTCGCGGGCATCCGCATACTCGATTATCTCGACGACTGGCTGATTTTAGTCCACTTGCGGGAGTAATTGATTATGCACAGGGACAGGGTGCTCCGGCACCTCGACCTATTAGGTTTCAGGTCAACCGAGAAAAGAGCAAACTCGCCCCCGTGCAGAGGATCTCTTTTCTCGGGTTTCTCGTATATCAGCCGTATGGGGGTATCCGCTCACGCCGCATGTCTCAGCTCGCCCGCTGTCTGCTCCTCTGGAGTCATCCGCGGCTGAAATCGCTGCGCGCCATTCATTTCCAGGCGAGCTCAGCCGTGCAGCCAACGCGCTCTCACGGCAGCCTTACGTCTAAGACAATAGAAACTCCACCCCGAGTCTGTCCAGCTGATATGGACGCGCTTCGGGGATGCCCAGATTGTTCTTTTGCTTCCCACGAGAGCGCTCGTCGCCAGTGGTTCTTTTCCCTGACCAAGGACTCCCTCGGCACGGATGCACTGGCCCAAAGCTGGCCTCGGGGCATGCGCAAATATGCGTTTCCCCCAGTGAGCCTGCTCGCACAGTTACTGTGCAAGGTCAGGGAGGACGAAGAGCAGGTCTTGCTAGTTGCACCTCTCTGGCCCAACCGAACCTGGATATCAGAACTCTCCCTCCTCGCGACGGCCCCCCCTGGCCGATCCCTTTTAGAGAGGACCTACTCTCTCAGGGACAGGGCACCATCTGGCACCCACTTCCAGATCTTTGGAACCTCCTCGTGTGGTCCTTAGACGCGAGGAAGACTTAGGTAACCTACCGGCTTAGGTGGTTAATACCATCACTCAGGCTAGAGCCCCCTCTACGAGGCGCGCATATGCCCTGAAGTGGAGTCTATTCACTGACGGTGCGTCTCTTACAGAGAAGACCCCCGAACTTGCCATATCAGCGTTGTGCTTTCTTTCCTGATGCTGGAGAGCAGGCTGTCGCCCTCCACACTGAAGGTTTACGTGGCCGCCATCTCCAATCACCATGATGCGGTGGCTGGCGGCACCGTGGGAAGGCATAACCTCATCATCCGGTTCCTCAGAGGTGCTAGGCGATTAAACCGCCCCCCTCTCATGCCCTCTTGGGATCTCGCCCTCGTTCTCACGAGTTTGCGCAGAGATCTATACGAACCACTTGAATCAGTATCTTTAAGATTTCTGTCCCTGAAGACAGCTCTGCTGGTCGCGTTGGCATCGATTAAGAGGGTTGGGGACCTGGAGGCATTTTCGGTCAGTGACTCGTGCCTGGAACATGGGCCGGCTAACTCTCACGTTGTCCTGGGACCCCGGCCTGGCTATGTGCCCAAGGTTCCTACCACACCGTTTAAGGATCAGGTAGTGAGCCTGCAAGCGCTGCCCATGGAGGAGGCAGACCCAGCCCTTTATTTGCTGTGTCCAGTTCGCGCTTTGCGAATTTACGTGGAACGCACTCAGAGCTTAGATCATCTGAGCAGCTCTTCGTCTGTTATGGTGGTCGGCAGAAGGGAAGTGCCGTATCAAAGCAGAAGTTGGCCCACTGGATAGTGGATGGCATCACCCTCGCTTGCCAAAGCCAGGGCGAGCCGTGTCCCCCAGGGGTGCGAGCGCACTCCACTCAGAGAATTGCTTCCTCTTGGGGGCGTGCACGCAGTGCCTCTCTAACAGACATCTGTAGAGCTGCGGGCTGGGTGACACCTAACACATTTGCAAGATTCTACAATCTGCGAGTGGAGCCAGTTTCCTCAAGGGTATTAGGTAAGCTTTGGTGATTGGGGAAACACTCGGTAAGGTGTTGTAACACGCTTGCTGTGCCATTCTCCCTAACAGGGAGGTACGTGTGCTTTTTTACTCTGTCAGTAAAGTTCCCCACTTAGGTGAGCCCTGCAGAGATTCCTCCGAGGCCCCCAGCATCTGACTCAGCGGAGGAGTCAGACACAGGCCCGTTACGTTGTAGGTCTGCCCACTGGTCAGCCTGTGTTCTGGGTGTAGGTGCCTGCTATGTGCGATCCCCGCTGGCGATCCCATATACGTATTTAGCCACGATGCTGTCCCCCTTTACAGACAGGACTCGTGTCTTCCCTCACCGCTGACCATCTTATACTCATATGTGTACTCCCCTTTCAGGGCTAGTTCTTATGTTCTCTTACCACCAGTCTCCCCACTTGGGCAGCAGGTGGCCTGCCCAGCGTCCCCCCTATCGGGACTGCACGCTTTCCCAACGTACTGTCGTATCAATTCCTAGATATTACTAGATGTCTTGCGACTCCCGAAAAATATATCTAAATCCGTAAATCTTCTGTTGAAGTGGGATAAGTAAGGGCCAGGGAACACGTTAGAAGACCGCGCCTCTGGTGATGCAGGTGCGCTCACGCTCTCTCTGCCTGGCTAACCTCTCATCGGGGGCAAGGTAAGGTCCATTCATTGTGGCTTTTTCCATACATTTCCCCATAGTGGAATTTTCCACATAGCATTGAAGTTCCCCTCCCGAAGGGGAACGCTCCGGTTACTAAAGTAACCCTCGTTTCCCAAGGGGGGGAACGGAAATGCTATGTTCCGTCGCCCCAATGAATGCCCCTTAGCTGTTGGGGTGAAAGTCTCTTTAGCTCAAAAAGGATGCTCAGCTCTGCTATCGCTGTGCTTTTATTGCCAAATTGATTGCAACGAGCATCAGCTGCGCAAGCTGAAGCTGCCAACTCATTGGCCCGTTTACATACTCTTTCAGATGATTGGCTTTCTGAACGAAATCCCCATAGTGGAATTTTCCACATAGCATTTCCGTTCCCCCCCTCGGGGAACGAGGGTTACTTTAGTAACCGGAGCGTTTCCTGTGTTACTGTATATCTAAAGAAATGTGTTTAAACCATATTGTGCGACCGTTTTGTTTGTTACATTTTGTCAAAATAATTTGTAGAAGTTTCCGAAATTCATTGTTTCAGTTTATCTGAAAATGAATAAATAAATACTGTTGTTGTTGTTTTTTGCATTTCCTGTAATTATTAGCAAGTTTAAATAAGAATACCACTTTTATAAATAATGACCTGAAAGATTTTGTTTTTCAATATGGAGTTTTTGACAGTTACAGTAGTTCCCGAGTATCAACAATGGTTCCTGACTGTATTTTAAGAGGGCCGATTTTGTGTATTTTCAGTGTAAGTACATGGTAGTTCCTGAGTATCAACAATGGTTCCTCACTGTATTTTAAGAGGGCCAGTTTAGTGTATTTTCAGTGTAAATACATAGTAGTTCCTGAGTATCGACCAATGATTCCTCACTGTATTTTAAGAGGGCAGATTTTGTGTATTTTCATTGTAAGTACACAATAGTTCCTGAGTATCAACAATAGTTCCTCACTGTATTTTAAGAGGGCAGATATTGTTTATTTTCATTGTAAGTACACTGTAGCCCCTTAGTATCAACAATGATTCCTCACTGTATTTTAAAAGGGCAGATTATGTGTAATTTTTCAGTGCATGTACACGGTAGTTCCTGTGTATCAACAATGGTTCCTCACTGTATTTCAAGAGGGCAGATTTTGTGTATTTTTCAGTGTAAGTACACTGTAGTTCCTGAGTATCAACAATGGTTCCTCACTGTATTTTAAGAGGGCAGATTTTGTGTATTTTTCATTGTAAGTACACAGTAGTTCCTGAGTATCAACAGTGGTTCCTCACTGTATTTTAAGAGGGCAGATTTTGTGTATTTTCATTGTAAGTACACAGTAGTTCCTAAGTATCAACAATGGTTCCTCACTGTATTTGAAAAGGGCAGATTTTGTGTATTTTCAGTGTAAGTACAAGTTAGTTCCAGTGTATCAACAATGGTTCCTCATTGTATTATGAGGGCAGATTTTGTGTATTTTTCATTGTAAGTACACAGTAGTTCATGTGTACTATCAATGGTTTCTTACTGTATTTTAAGAGGGCAGACTTTGTTTATTTTCATTGTAAGTACAGTGTAGTTCCTGAGTATCAACAATGGTTCCTCACTGTATTTTAAGAGGGCAGATTTTGTGTTTTCATTGTTAGTACACGGTAGTTCCTGTGTATCAACAATGGTTCCTCACAGAGTATCAACAATGGTTCCTAGCTGTATTTGAAGAGGGCAAATTTTGTTTTTTGTTTTTTTTCAGTGTAAGTACACGGTAGTTCCAGTGTATCAACAATGGTTCTTCACTGTATTTTAAGAGGGCAGATTTTGTGTATTTTCAGTGTAAGTACACAGTAGTTCCTGAGTATCAACAATGGTTCCTCACTGCATTTTAAGAGGGCAGATTTTGTGTATTTTCATTGTAAGTACACGGTAGTTTCACAGTAGTTAAGTACATATTCCTGAGTGTCCATATGGTCCCACCCTTCACAACAAAATTTACTTAATAAATTATGTGAACGTATTTGTTGTTAACTCGCGTTAATTAAGCATAGTTACTGTTGACCATTGAATTTATTAGATGTGTTTTGTTTTTCTACATTATTTAATGCGGTATGACATAAGTGAGAACCTTTTCACTAACATAAACAAAGATTATCTATGCGATAAAAATTATATTGTTCATTGCTATTTCCTCTTACCTTTTGTATATTAACTACTGTTTTCAAATAAAATCTTATTGTCGTTTTGCCGAATAGATGGTGCAGTTTATGTACATTATTTACAGCAGGTGAGGTGCACACCACAAAAAAAATAAAGAAATCAATGACTCACTTTCCTAACAAAAAATGTTAAATGAATGAACTGAATTAACATTTATGTATTCTGCAAACATTGGTTGCATCTTTGAATAATAAGTATATTGCGGTATCCATAATTCTTTGTCGTGTAATAGAAGTTATAAAATATATATATATATATGTTTGCAAAAAAAAAATAGCTATAGCAATTATGTTGTGTACTTACAAAATGTGTACTTACACCTTAGCCTACGTATGTAAGTACACTATTGTAATTACATATTAAGTATGAGTGTGCTTTAAATGTAAGTACGATGTAAGAACATAAAGGTACAATGTAATTAAATTGTACCAAATGTGTAATTTGGGCTGTAAGTACATAGTAACTAAGGCCACCTAATGTACTATTTTTTTTACATTTATCTCATTCACTTTACTCATTGCCTTACTCCAATATTTTCTAATTTCATTTTCTTTAATTTTTTTTAGCGTTATGTATTATTTTTTGAAAGATTCATTGAGTATTCTTTTATTCTATTTTCAGATTATCCCTCCATACTTGATTCTGTTTCAAAACATTTCACCATTCACACTATTAATTACTATGTTTCCATTTCCATTTCATACCTTTCAATTTTCAATAAATCAGCGTTAAGTATCCACACTCCTGGTCCTTTTTCAGTCTCATTAAAATTCATCATTATCCAAAAAAATCATCATCACTCTCACTATAGGTTTTATATTAAACTTTGTTAACATATTGTCCTTCATTTTTTCTTACTTAAAATCAAGTCAAATCTACTTTGCTTTAAAATCCTATTTACAATTTGTTTTCTTGAATATTCTCTTTTCATACCATTTTTCTCTCTCCGTACATTAACCGGTCACACTTTATTTTGAAGGTCCGTTTGTTGAGTTTAAGTTACATTGCATCTATATGCCAACTAATTCTCATTAAATTATAAGTAGACTGTTAGGTTGGGGTTGGGTTTAGGGTTAGTGTAAATTGACATGTGCTTGCAAAGTTTCTTATAGTCAGTTAAATGTGTGTTAAAGGACTGTTAAATGTCAGTACAAACAGATATTAAGCAGACAGTCTACTAATACTCAAATGGACAATTAAAATAAAGTTTTACCCACCAACCACATTTCTCATTAAATTTAGTAGTTAATTTCTCCCTCTGTCTGTTCTAAAATCCATTGAGCCATCTATATCTATTTTTGAATGGCAATATTAAAATCCCTTAAAATATAAGTTTTCATTATTCTATTAACTTATCAATTTCCTTATAAAAGTTATATTTCTCCTTTTCCTCATTTGGTACATGTATGTTGCATACTCTAAAATGTTTCCCACCATACATTACTTTTACAAGTATTATTCTTCCATTTGGGGGTGCCAGGGTGGCGTAGTGAGTAGCACGTTTGCCTCACAGCAAAAAGGTCGCTGGTTCGAGCCTCAGCTGGGTTAGTTGGCAATTCTGTGTGGAGTTTGCATGTTCTCCCTGTGGTTGCGTGGGTTTCCTCCAGGTGCTCTGGTTTCCCCCCCAAGTCCAAAGACATGTGGTATAGGTGAATTGGGTAGGCTAAATTGTCTGTAGTATATGAGTGTGTATGGATGTTTCCCAGGGATGGTTTGCAGCTGAAAGGGCATCCGCTGCATAAAATAAATGCTGGATAAGTCGGCGGTTCATTCCGCTGTGGCGACCCCAGATTAATAAAGGGACTAAGCTGAAAAGAAAATGAATGAATGAATGAATTCTTCCATTTGTGTCTTTATAGTCTAATTCTACTTTTTCAAAAATCCCTCTTTTTATCAAAATCGCTACCCCTCTTTTATTTTCTATATCACCATTACTCACTTTGTCTTTTGTAAACTTAATATATCACACTTTTTTGTCAAACACATTAATCTTTCAATCTTTACATTTTGTCAATTCTCTTCTGTCCAGTACTATCACACATACATTACTTATTAGGATAATTATTGGATAAACCAATAACCACCATTCATTGTGAATCACTGTCATTCAAATTTATGATTCTTGCTTCTCCTTTTACTATTTTTTACTTTCTATTCTTTCTTTCATCTCTTGTAAGAAAAAATGAGGACGACGTTGAAATCTCAATGAAGATGTTTATTCAGCATAGCAGTCTCAAAATACACGGCAGTATCTTGGGTTCACCGGAGTCAGAATGAACCCTGAACCTTCTTAAACTTAAACCTTTATACTGTTTTAGCTGTTGCCTCTAGACTTGCCTTTTAGATGTAAATTAAGTTGCTCCTTGGCTGTTGAGCCAGCTGTATCCTCTATCTCTCTATGTTAATGCAGTTTCAACATCATTGATGAGATGGTTCTCTGTGCACCACACCCATCCCCATTCTACAATTGTTACAATTTGGTTGAGATGTAGTCACCTCAACCAATGAAGAGACAACAAACTGTTGACTTCTCATAAGTCAGCCTGTTTGGGAAATGAGCATCAATTCACCATTTAGAGTGGAAGTTGGGTCGAGGCAGACACATTTCTTACAGTCCCCTCTCTGATGCTCTTTGGCCCAGAAAAAAGCATCACAACCACTCTCTCACAAATTACACCTCACTTCATGGGCAGATGCCCAGTGGCAGTAAAGCCCTGGTTTAGGTTATTCTTGGCTGGGCACCAACGAATCTTACCCGTCTTGGGGTCATCACCTCATGCACACTGGTTATTGCTCCATCCAATTAGGTGAGTTGTCATAGTCTCTTCTTCAAATTTGGAACTATAAAATACAAACAATTTCTTGGGTTTGGGAGAGGAGCACATGAAAACCATGACATCTAATATTCTAATTTATCAATCTAAAAGTATTACAGTCAAAAGCCAAAGGAGCAAGAACATCAATCAATAGAGAAAATAGTGTGTGTCTGTGCGTCCGTCTGTTTATGTGTGTGTGTGTCTTTCTGTGCGTGTCTGCATGCTTGTATGCAAGCATTCTGTTTCTTCTCATTCATTTTCTTAGCATGTACATAGTTTATCCATATGTACCATTGCACAGTATACTGTCATTTTAGTGCAAACATTGTTCTTTTTTTTTCACTCACTGTGTCCAGTTTCTCAGTAAGATCCTCATTAAAATCCAAATTAAATCCACATTAAAATCAAACAATAAAAACATTAAATATTTGCATTAACTACACCATGTACAGTCACTACACAACATATATGCAATTACAACACAACAAGTATTTGTGTGTGCAGGCATTTACCTTTTTTTCTTTCTATTTTTTTCTGTGTCTACTTAGTGTTGACATCCTCATTAAAATCAAACATTAGAAAACATTAGAAACATTAAATATTCACATTAAGTACAATCTACTAGATAACATATGTGCCCTCCCAACACAACAAACATTTGTGTTTTTTTTTTTTTTGTTTTTTTCAAACACATTGTGTCCACTTTCTCAGCATGGACATCTTTTATCCAAGTGTGCAACTTTTTTTGTTACTTTTTTTTTCATTTTCAGTGTGGACATCCTGACAACATGTGTCCTTAATGTGGGTCTGTATTTTGCCCGTTTTCATCAACTTCCCAGTCTCTAAAAATGGTTTGATCTTCTCTTTCTTTCCACTGTTCAGTCTTTTTCCACTGAACAACAAGTCTTTCTTGAAAAAGTAGTCACTGGTATTCCATTTTGTGCTGCTCCCACTTCCCTGTGTATCTGGGTTTCTAGAACTTCATCAGCATCTCTGGGTTCTTAATCTCATCAACATCAACATCTTCACCATCTCAGTTTCTAGATGTCATCTGGGTCTTGAAAAATCTAATTGATGCTCAGCCTGGAGTTTTGGATCTCTGTTTAGTTTCTGTGAACAAGGCTTCTTGGTTTCTGGATCTCAGCAGGGCTTGAAAGATCTGATTAATACTGGGCTTGGGACTCTGGGTCTCTCTGTTCTCTTGAAGAACCTTGTTCTTCACACAATCTCCTCGTTTCCGCCACTGGTCACACTGGCCTGCTTGTCTCACCCATAACTGGATAATTTTTCACCACACCTTTCAATCTGAAATAAGAATAAAAAGAAGAGGTTGCCCCCCCTTTCCCACACAAGAATCCTCTCACATTCAAGCATCACACAGCAGTAATACCATTATTTAAAAAAATAATAATAATTACATTAAAACATGTATTATAAATTACATTTAAACAATCAACATCATTTAAAATAATTTCTCAGAAATTATACAGAATCACCCCCGTTTTGATAGTAAAAATATCTTTTCTAAAATATTGTACTATCATGAAACAATACCTCCAGTTCACATTAGCATCTGCTTGAGACTGAGTTACAGTCATTTTCATGCATTGATGTGTCTGAAAATGTGTGAATGGGTCCTTCCTTCATTCCTTTTAACTCTTCCAGCTGGTTTTCTAGCCTGGCTATTTTCTTATGTAAATCTTTATAACTGGTCTGTCTTTTGACTGAAACATGACACTGTATTGCCTTGTGTCCCATAATTCCACATCTGAAACAAAAAACATCCTGTTTTTTCCTCCTTTTCTCTAAACAATGTCTTGCTATGTGGCCATTTTTTTCACATACATGACAAACAATGCTTTGAGATTTTGCACTGTTCTGGCAATTCCTCGCAATGTGACCAGCCTTTCCACATGCATAACATAGAACAACACTCTCTGCATTCACACTTGTAAATTTCCTTGCTCTGTGATGAAAACCATTGGATGATCTTGAATATTCTCTGCTTGCAAATGCAGAGACGGGATGTCTCGCCTGTTTCATTTGCCTTTGTGAATTAGCATTATTGTTGTAAAACTGTGTCATTTTACCAATAATGTCATTATAATCTAAAAGTGGCGTCACAAGCATTGTCACAGCAGAATGGGTTAGTGGATCACACTTATTGATCAAGGCAGACTTGAAACTGACGTCATTATAAGTAATATCAGGATTACCACTGAATGTTTTAAACATCTCCAACAATCTTTCAGAAAATACTCTTGGGTGTTCCCCTTCCTTCATGTGTGTCTCGGATATTTTATCCCAGTTTACAGACATCACACCTAAGACTTCAAGCAACGCTTGTTTCCTCTCTGACTTGTTTGCAGTTTTGTCTTTTACTTTCTGAGTTAAAGCTCCAGACAAAGTGTCAGGCAAGCACATTTTTAGCAACACACATGCATCACCATCTGTATATTTGTACACTTCTGCATATTCCTCTAACTTCTTTAGGAAATCTAAAGGATCTTGTTCAGTTGAATCAAATTTACCAATATTTGCAACCACAGCTTCTAGTTCATTTGGGTTAAACCCTCTGGCTGTGTTATGGGTCATTGATTCTAGCCCTGCTTCACTATTATGCATGGTGGTATTTGAGTGAACTGGTACCATAGCAAATCTAACTGTACAGTCTGAGCATTGACTACTGACTGACTGAGAATCTCTTTCCCATTCCTCATCATCTTCCTGAATGTCTGACATTTCTGGATCTCTGTTTGCGTTTAATGTCTCACTGGTGTTATTCTCTCTTAGGCCATTCGTTGTTAAGTAGTGACAAGTAGCCCTTGCTTCTTCCAAATTACTGTACAGTGTTTCTACAGATGATGCTAACAAGTCTTTATGAGTTTTCAGACGTGCAATCTCATTCTGCATTCTGATCTTTTCTTCCTTCCATAATGTTTCACTAGCCTGGTAAAATTTTGAAGCAATTACCCCAACACTGAGTCTCTCATTTTCAGCTTCTAACTCCATAACTCTCTTTCTAGTTACCTTGTATGAATGCAAGAACAGCTTAAAGTGCATTGGCTATTTTTCCTTTATTGTGCTTAGGCATTTTGGAATTTTTTTTCAAATTTAGAGATAGCCCATTCGGCTTATCTACAACTTTCTCTATACCATCAAACATCCCAATTGTGCCATGTTTAGCAATGTATTTAACAATCATCTCTTCCATTTTCACAAGCCTATTAAATTCTCTTCAGTACTTTAATGGGTTTTATTTCTTTACTCACTGGGCTTTAGCATGTTAATCCTAATACTTGCTAGCACAATTATTCACTTCTCCTGTGCAAATTAATAAAAGCTACAAGACCATGAAACGTCTGTACATCAGTGTCTATCTGGTTTGAACATTCCACACTACATCAGGCCTCAAATTCTAAGCTACACTCATAACAGTTTTAAATGTTTATCTGTAAGTTATCATGTAAAACCCCTCTGCATCAGTCATTTGTGTTGTAGTTTAAAATTTAAAACATTGCTACATTAAATCAGGCAGGACTTCAGGCAAATCCTTTAATAAAACCTACCTTTAACAGTTTTAGACACCCTACCAAATATAAATCTGTGACCACACTTCCTCAAAACAATTCAGTTACTTTAGAATTTTCACAGAATTATAAAAACTTCATAAATCAGTTTCAGTTACATTAGAAACTTGCAACTATGTTTCATTTACTTTAGAAACAACAATTCCAATACAACTCCACCACACCACACTGTGGGTTGATTCAGTTATGTTAGAATTTTATCAGAATTATACAGATCAACAATAAGTTTCAGTTACTTTAGAAACCTAAACTTCAGCACTTTGCTTCAATTACTTTAGAAACAACAATTCAATACAATTCTACTACCACACTACGTCGGGCTGATTCAGTTTCGTTAGAATCTCAAACAAAATTGTACAGAATAGGCTTAAGAACTCCTTCTGCTAAAACTGAACAAATCAAATTCTCTTCTGTCCTTAATTTTCTTTTCTAGATTATTTTTAAACGAGGGGGATTCCCACAACAAATATTTAATAAGAAAACATGTTTTTCTTACCTCTCTCTCCTTTGTTGTTTTGGAAGTCCTCGCTGGATGGCTCGCCAGTGTAAGAAAAAATGAGGACGACGTGGAAATCTCAATGAAGATGTTTATTCAGCATAGCAGTCTCAAAATACACTGCAGTATCTTGGGTTCACCGGAGTCAGAATGAACCCTGAATCTTCTTAAACTTAAACCTTTATACTGTTTTAGCTGTTGCCTCTAGACTTGCCTTTTAGATGTAAATTAAGTTGTTCCTTGGCTGTTGAGCCAGCTGTATCCTCTATCTCTCTATGTTAATGCAGTTTCAACACCATTGACGAGATGGTTCTCTGTGCACCACACCCATCCCCATTCTACAATTGTTACAATTTGGTTGAGATGTAGTCAGCTCAACCAATGAAGAGACAACAAACTGTTGACTTCTCATAAGTCAGCCTGTTTTGGAAATGAGCATCAATTCATCATTTAGAGTGGAAGTTTGGTCGAGGCAGACACATTTCTTACACTCTTCTCTTCTTATTTTCTAAATTTTACCTTGACAAAGCATGTTCCATCTGCCACCGTTGTTCCCAGATGATTTCCTTCTTATGGGCAGTGTAGGAGTTACTCCCCAATTACTCAGCTTCTGTTGTATCTCCTCATCCTGTATATAACTAGGCACATTGAGAAAAGATACCATTTTTTTCTGTTGCACACAGGTTTTTCATCTCACATTCTTCTCCATTAATCGTCAGTCCATTTAGCAATATCTCACATTCTTTTTCACTTTCCAATGTCAGTTTAAATTTGTTGTTGTTTCTCCTTCCCAATCCAAGTAATTTGCCAATCCCGACTTTATCTTCCACTGCCTTGATTATGTTATTTATTGTAACGTTTTCAATGTCCCTTACCATCATTGTTAGTATGGCTTCCTTGTTGTATTCTCTTTGGTATCTTGCTTGCTTCTTTAGTTTGTTCAGTATTTGTTGTCTTTGAATTAAAGCATTCCTTTGTCCTTCACATTCAATACTTGCATTTGATTCTAGATCCCCTTTCTTCTCTTGATCTCCACCTTTTCCTTCTTTTTTCTTTGAGACAACTGTTGTTGTTGGTTGCGTTTGAAACCACATACTCAATGAGTAGGTACTCAATTTCAATGAGTACTTACTTAACGAGGACTAAAAGAGTAGGCACTCAACAGCCAAATCTCGTTAAGTATGAATGGGATCGTACGTCATCCGCCATGTTTACGTTATCACGTGACTGACAAGCGCAACAACTTTGAAGAAATTGCAGGTTTAATGAATCGTAATTTAAATTAATGTTTAATTTAAAAAGATTAACGTGAACTTGTTGTCTGTATTGATTTATAACATTTTCATCCACAAGTAACCTGCTTAAATCTCGCTTGTTTTCCTGTCTTGTTTGATTATTCAACGCAAATATATTTAACCTTCTCATTGTGCATTTGTGTGCATAAAATCTCTTAAAATACAAGAAACCCATTACATTAATGTCGCTTTTATTAATTGTAAAAGATACAACCATGTTTTTCAGAGCCTGTATAAATGAGTTCTTTAATTAATAGTAATTATAGCAATCCCATAATAATATAAATAAGATGACAGGGACAGAAACAGAACTCTACCAAATAGTTTTTTTCTCAGCCTCCAATATTTTTGTAGTTGTGTCAATTTAAAGTCAATGCAAAGAACCTATTTTTTATGCCATAAAAGTTAATTTACTGATATACACACCGGAGCTTGCTAAGTTTTTTAACAGATGACATTTAAAGATTTTTTACATCAGAACTCATCATATTTATACCAGAAGATATGGAGAATTATTGTAATATTTTATTAAATTGGCATCAGTGTGTTGTGTTACTTACTGTAGGCCATCCAAGAGTGATTTTCATCTTTCTGTACAGTAAACTTTCTGACCAAAACTTGAAGCAGGGAATTAACATTTTAATTTATTCTTTACCTTAAAATATATATTTTTAATTTAAATAATGAAGGATCAAACAAATCAAACAAATCCTATATATACATGACACAAAATACACATTAAAATGTGTTTTATATGGCACTGCTATGCAGTAATAGTCGCTAGAGAAATGTAACCAAGGTGAGTACAGATATGGCTACTAAGAACGCGCGAGTGATCTAAAGTGGTGTCAAATCTTACTGCAGTACTGCGCGACAAAGCAGAACATGGTCTAACACAAGAAGGACATGACCAGCAGGGGGCAGTTATGTTACATAGTACATATACGGTAGCAGCCAGAGTCATGTGAGCAAAAGCAGAGAGGTGTGACGCTCCGCTAAACATTCCTCCATGCAGGTCTTGCAAACCGCTCATGCTCGCCGGTAAGCCAATACAGCTCAGAAATAAAAATTTCTCAAGTAGGCTAACTATTTTTTCGCTGCCTAAATTTAAAACACTTTGATCAAATGAGTTTGTTTAATTCTTTCTGGTGCTTTTTTATTTCAGTACAGTTTTTAAATAATATTTAATTGGCCTACATCAACTGTCTATTTTATAGCCTAATTATTTAGACAGCTGTATGTGTTATACTATAGTTTAACTGACTGTTACCCTATTTTAAACTATGGAGCTCTGAGCATAATTCGAATTACAAATTCGCTTCCACAACCACATGTTATCAATGCATATACTTGTTTTAATTAATGTTATACTTTAATATTTATGAAATGGAATAATTCGTTCCTGAAATAGTTCTACTAAATCTATGAAACTAAAAAAAATTACTTACAAATCAATTGTTGGAACTCACTGGCACATCACAGAACTGTTAAAACCAGTTAAATCAGGCCTGGAAATTGGGCCCACATCGTCTCAGTTATTTAGATCTAGCCTGACGGCTCACACCATCACATAACAAGAGGATCCCTATTTTGAATCTTACTAGTGACAGATGTTCGAAAGACCCTTCAGCTAACGTTGTTAATAATTAAATCTAAACAAGGGAGTTTCACAGGAATTTTCAGCGGGTTTTGCATCACGAGACTTTTGAATGACTCCCTGGTCATGTGCTCGCCTCAAGGGCATCCTGCTTGCCGCCTATGAACAATTTCTAAAGACCAACGATCTCTAGACATTAATGCCAACGATGAAATGGAAGACAATCTCTTGAAATGTCGAAACGAAGGCAGATGCATCTTTTGAATAATATGCTATAGCAGGGGTGTCCAAAGTTTTTTGGCCGAGGGCCAGATGCAAATAACAACACGTTGTCCCGGGCCAAATTTTACAATTTCACAGAAAGGCAAATATCCAACAATATATATATATATATATATATACATATACATATACATATACATATACATACACATACATATATTCATATATATATATATATATATATACACACACACACAACATACATATATTTAATTATGGAATTAATATGTTTAATTATGGAATTATTTTCTACATTTTAAAATCATAATATATATTTTACTTACCATAAGCTCTGTTAATGTGAACAGTGATGGTGTGCTTAAGATTTCAGAATTGATGCCAAATCAGGAGTGAGTCATGAAGTACATATGCGTAGCAAACCACAGAGGTTGCTGTCAGTTAGATTGGTTCTCAATGAACTTTTGTTTAGATTCATCAGTAAAAATATATGCTCACATATATATGAGGAGCCAAACAGACTCAGCATCCTTTTTGAATGGCGTTTCATCAGGGGAAATTTGGATGAATTAAAACTCTTGTTGATTTTTCTTTCACGTCATAACAGACATAACTGCCTAATTGAAGGCGCGTAATAGCGACACCCGGTGGTTATTTATTGAATTACGTTTATTTTTGTACAGCGAGCCAAATTCTAATAATATTTATAAAAAGCCCCGCGGGCCGCCACTAAACTTATTGCGGGCCGCAGGTGGCCCGCGGGCCGTAGTTTGGACACCCCTGTGCTATAGGTTTTCCTCATATGTTGTGTGTATTCCAACCAACCAGGTTAATCATTGTGTTGTTTTAACCCTTATAACAGATAAAACTTCTGAATGTGTCTGAAATGTATACTGTTTGGTACTAAAGTAAAGCTAGTGACATTTGCAAGACAGTGATGCAAATGAAAAGTTTGTAGTACGAAATAATATTCATTTTGTAACATTTGATATAAGAGTTACAAACTTACAAGGGATTTTACCACATGAAACCAACATGCATTCTCTGTTATTCATTGACCTTTACTACATGATACGGGGCATGGACTCGCCCTTCATGGTCACTGCTCATTGGAAGACAGAGCCACAGGGATGGACCAAACCAGGTCACTTAAAAATGCCCTGCAACAGTAAAATCTTCTCTTTATGCATCAAGCTTGCTTGCGCTAGCTGTGCACTCTGCCCCCTCTCGCCCTGCATGGACACCGCGCCGCCACGCGACTGGGTCACCAAGAACTTTCCATGCAACCACGTTAAGTTTCGACACAGCCGAAACCGCACGAACTTCCGCAAACCGACTCTCATCACCGTCACCTCGGTAACCCAGAACAACAGCCAATCACGAGGGAGTGAACCCAAAAGACGTCACCGACGTGCTTCCCAAGGCGGCAAGGGAAACTCAAGATTTTCTTCAGCAAAATCGCAAGTAACATGAACTAACGTTGTCTCTAAATGATCTGGTGCTGATTGATCTTAAGCAGTTAAAGATAAGCTCAATCTCTGCTTTTGTGGTTTCTCAGTCAGACGTACTAGAATTAATTTGGGACTGTTATCAACTCATTTTGCATCCTCTGAACTGCCTCTGTGTGTATGTGTGAATGTGTGTGTGCGTTTGTTTGTTGTGTTGTTTGGATATTACGTAGTTAGTTTCATGTATCGTCGTGTAGCTCAATAAATCTTTGTTCTCATTTTGTAAGAACTGTGTTCTCGTTTATGTGCTTATAAGTCATTGCCTCGAGCTGTAGATTTTTTTTTCCTTGCTAAAAGTTAACTCAATACTGTGTTATGTTATTATCGTTGGCCACGGAAATAATATAAACAAGATTGGTAAAATGCGATATCTTCTATTTACTGGGTGAATGGTAGATAAAGCGTGAGTCTTTTAATCTGATTCAATCTGACTCTATTAAGTCGAATCAATGATTTGAATCCTCAACATCCGATTCATTGAAATGAGATAATAAATCCCTGATCGGTCTTTTTAATGTAGCTTGGACCCCTACACTGTAAAAGGCATTGACTTCATCCTTGGCAATGATTTGGCTGGAGGAAAGGTAACGCCTGTGTTGGAGGTACTGGATAAGCCAGATGTGAGTATTCATTTAGACTCCTGTTCAGACCTGGAAATTCCCGCATGCACAGTTACACGCTCACAGTCGCAAAACTTTGGAAATGTAGTTGAGTTGGCTGATTCATTTTTCTCTCCTCTCTTTGCTGGGGAGAATGTCACAATTAAGGATTCATTAGAAAATCAGGCAGAAAAGGTTGAAGTGACTAACAGTAATCTGTTACGGTTACCTTTATCTCGTGAGAGAATTACTATGGCTCAGAAGGAAGATAAGTCTCTTGTTTCGCTTATTAATGCAGCTGTTTCAGGTGTTGAAAACAAAAAGACAAAGAGTACATTTTTCATGGACAAAAATTTATTGATGAGAAAAGGGTCTCCGAGTGCGGATTCAATTAATCTTTATTTGTATAGCGCTTTTACAATGTAGATAGTGTCAAGGCTGCTTCACATGCATTATAAAAAATTTAAACAGTGTCAGTCCAGTTTTCAGTGTTGAAGTTCAGTTTAGTTCAATTCAGCGCAGCCCTACAAGTCCGGAACCAAGCAAGCCAGAGGCGACATCGGTGAGGAAAAAACTTCACCAATTGGCCAAAGTGAAGAATTAAAAAACCTCGAGAGAAACCAGGATCAGTTGGGCACGACCATTTCTCCTATGCCCAGACATCTTGTGCAGAGCTGCAGTCTAGGCACCGGAGCCTGGAGAACGCTGGACGTCCATCACAGAGAAACTGCAGGTGGGTCACCGGCTGGTGAACAGGCTGGTCCTTCGGGAAGAATGCGAGGACTCGTCTGTCACTGAGGTCTTACAAGGATCTGTCTCATGCTCTTCACTCCTCCATAACCACCACAGCAGGATTATGGAAACCTCGGGAATAATTAAAAACTCGACTAACATAAGCGCAGATGCCATTCAAATTATAATGTCTTTTGGGAAATGTTCCTGGCTCCGGTTGCCCTAAATAATGCAGACTAACAATCCTTTAGAGGATTTGGATTCAAAGCAATTGTGTTTTATGTGTATGCTAATGCAAAGAGATGTGTCTTTAATCTAGTTTTGAAATGACAGAGTGTGTCAGCTTCCCTAACTGTGCTAGGAAGGCTGTTCCAGAGTTTAGGTGCCAGATAAGAGAAAGACCTACCGCCTACAGTTGATTTTGATATTATGGGAATAATCAATTCATTCATTCATTCATTTTCTTGTCGGCTCAGTCCCTTTATTAAAGCGGGGTCGCCACAGCGGAATCAACCACGAACTTATCCAGCATTTATTTTATGTAGCGGATGCCCTTCCAGCCGCAACCTTTCTTTGGGAAACATCCATACATTCTCTTTCACACACATACACTACGGACAATTTAGCTTACCCAATTCACCTGTACCGCATATCTTCGGACTTTGGGGGAAACCGGAGTACCCGGAGGAAACCCACGCAACCACGGGGAGAACATGCAAACTCCACACAGAAACACACACAGGCTCGAACCAGCGACCTTCTTGCTGTGAGGCGAACGTGCTACTCACTACGCCACCGTGGTGCGGAATAATCAATTGTTCAGAATTAATTGAGCGTAGAGGATGTGATGGGCTATAATAAACCAGGAGCTCTCTCAAATACTGGGGAGCTAAGCCGTTCAGGGCTTTGTAGGTAGTCAGTAAAATTTAAAAACTTCTTATTTAATACAAATTAAATAGGGAGCCAATGCAATGCTGAAAGAACTGGAGTAATATGATCATATTTCTTTGTTCTAGAAAGCACTCTAGCAGCTGCATTTTGAACTAGCTGAAGTTTGTTAATTAGGCCAACAGGGCAGCCGCCTAGTAATGCATTACAATCTAATCGAGACATCATGAAAGCATGAATGAGCTTTTCCGCATCAGACATTAATAGCATATGTCGATGATGATCTTGAGTGGGTTACAATGTATCAAATTGTTGTTCCGACTCCTTACCGCCAGCATACGCTATATCTTGTATATAAGGTAAGTGTAATGTTTGTTTATTTTTGATTGTAAGTGTGACGTAGAGCTTGTTCAATAGGTGTGCAGTTGTCCAGCTCTCTCCTCTCTCCCGGCTGCTCTATCTCTCCTCCTTAATAAGGTGTCTCTCCGGCCCAATCACTAGAATAAACGGGTGTTATTTATTATTTCTGATTGGCCTGCTGATTAACCGCCGGGCTCTGAGCATGCTCTCCCCCCTCATTGGGCGTTCAATCATGCTGACCTCTCCACATACCCTCACCGCCCGCCTCAGGCCGGGGAACCTTCCGGCTTGATGATGTCATCTAAATAAGCAGCGGCATATGCCGCATGAGGGCTGAGTATTTTGTCTATCAGCCACTGAAACGTAGCCGGTGCCCCGAACAGCCCAAACGGAAGTGTCACAAATTGGTGTAATCCAAACAGCGTAGTGAAGGCTGTTTTTTCGCGAGATACTGGAGATAAGGGGATCTGCCAATATCCCTTTGTTAAATCCAATGCCGAATGATATCGAGCAGCACCAAACCGGTCGAGCAACTTGTCAATACGCGGCATTGGATATGCATCGAATTTCGACACAGCGATGACTTTACGATAATCCACACAGAACTGGACCGAGCCGTCTGTCTTAGGAACTAAGACTATCGGGCTTGCCCAGTCACTGTGTGACTCTTCTACTACTCCCAACTTCAGCATATTACCTAATTCTTCATGAATCACTTTTGTCTTGTGTTCAGGTAGGCGATATGGCCGGGTCCTAACGGCCACACCCGGTTCGGTCTCGATATGGTGCTGAATCAAATTAATACGACTGGGCAGGGGTGAGAACACGTCAGAATACTCACTTGAAGGTGCCGGATATCGATGAGCTGGCTAGCTGAGAGATGATCACCCCCGGTGACCAGAGCGCTCGGCCGTTGTCGGCCCGTGCTCTCTGGCCCCAGGTCATCCTCGTTTGTAACAAGCATAGCCAGCATCACCTCCTCTGGCTCCCTTCACTGCTTTAGTAGATTAATATGGTATATCTGACGTGAACCAGCCCTGTCCGAACGTACCACCTCATAATCAAGATTGTTGACTCGTCGTGTGACCACAAACGGCCCTTGCCACTTGGCGAGTAATTTAGAGCTGGAAGTGGGTAGCAGTCCCTGTGAAAATTTGCATAGTTTAGTGCCCTTATCATAACGCAGGCGTTGATCATCCTGGGCCTTAAGCAAATGCTCCGTAGAGAGCCGCCCCAGTGTGTGGAGTTTTGCTCTAAGGTCCAGAATATATTGAATTTCATTCTTATTGTTTGAAGGCTCATCCTCCCAAGCCTCTCTAACGACATCCAAAACCCCTCGGGGCTGTCTGCCGTAAAGAAACTCGTGGAGGCTTGAGGAACCTCCCACACAGTGAATAACAAGGGCTCCAACCACGTATCCCAATTTTTCGCATCCTGGTGAACGATTTTACGGATCATGGATTTAAGCGTGCGTTTAAATCGTTCCACCAGTCCGTCTGTTTGCAGGTGATAGACGCTAGTGCGAATCTATTTAACGCCCAACAACCCATAAAGTTCGCGCAGTGTGCGTGACATGAACGTGGTGCCTTGATCAGTGAGAATCTACTTGGGGATTCCCACTCGGGAGATTACACGAAACAGCGCTTCCGCAACACTCTTTGCTGAGATGTTACGGAGAGCTATTGCTTCCAGGTACCGGGTTGCATAATCTACTAGGACTAATGCAAACCGGTGCCCACGTGCGGATCGCTCTAATGACCCGATGAGATCCATACCAATTCTCTCAAAGGGAATCTCCATAATTGGTAGTGGGCGCAATGGCGCTTTTGGGGTGGCCGGTGGGTTTACCAGCCGACATTCACGGCACGCAGCGCACCATCTGCTGACGTCACCGTGACTACCCGGCCAGAAGAATCGGGTCATGAGGTGATTTAATGTGGCCGCCTGACCTAAATGTCCGGCCATAGGATTGGAATGAGCCGTCTGGAAAAGCATTGGGTTGTATCTTCCTTTGTCTGAGCGTCTTGGGTCACTCGATACACCCTGTCATTAATTATCGCAAAATATGGATGGAGGTTTTGCCCATCAATGACCTGCTCTCTTTCGAGTGCATGTTTCAGCATGTCGTCACGCGACTGCTCCAGGGGAAGTCTCTCCCGGCCCTTCCCCTGAGTCAGCACATGACGGCATCGCTTGGGATTCCCCCAGCTGAGCGACCCGCCCCTTATGCAGCGATTTCTTCTTCCAAGAAACACAAAAGACCCCCAATAATCTATTAAATCCAGGCCAATTGGTTCCCAGAATTAGCGGGTGTTTGAGGTGCGGGTCAACCACCACCTCTACACTATGCTTTTTACCATTGAATTGAATATTTATTAGCGCATAGTAAATTACATGTCTGTGCACACACCTTACCCTTACCGTGCGGCTCGTATCCAATGCCAGGTCTTGAAGCAGGCTTTGGTGGATTCGGGGTGTAACCAGACCTCCATCCACCAGAGCTTGATATGTACCCCCTTTTATACTCACTGGTATCCGGTATAGCCCGTCGCGACCGGGGACGTGGATCAACGCACCCACCTCCTTCACGGAATAGCTTTTAGGTGCGCGATCCTCACCCTCACGGCGCCAGTACATCGGCCCAGACTTTCCCACTATACCCCCAGGGCCAGCAAGACCAACCAATTGAACCGGAGAGAGACCTGGGGCTGACTGGGGAATCACCAGGGGCTGTGGCTCCACCACTCCGTCCCGAGAGGCGAACCCCTGCTGCGTGATACTCAGTGGATCCGCCTCTATGCACTGCCGTCTTGGTGGTCTGCGCAGTCTGGGCCTGGGAACAGGAGGAGAGAGAGAAAGAGGGAGAGAAGAGAGAGAGGTTATTTCACCGACCCTGGTTCTCGCCACCAGGTGATCCTTTGCCAGCCGGATGGCCGTATCCAGATCGTCTGGCCGGTGGCACTGGACCCACTCTGATGTTCGGTAGGAGAGGCAGGATATGAACTGTTCCAGTACCACTGCATCCACAAAGGGCCTTTCCTGCTGGAGAATGGCTCGCTTCAGGTGAGCGTACTCCAGGAGATTCTGGACCGGTAGTTGTTGTGCGGCAGTGCGGGCTTCACCCAATAGCTGTGGGATGACTCGTACCGGCCACTCAGCCCACAGCCACCCACACGCCTCCACCATCTTCTCAAACAGGTTGAGAAATGCTTCCGGGTCGTCCTCCGGCGACATCTTCTGTAGCACAGTGGGAGGGTTTGGCGGCAGATGTCGGAGCGGGCTGGATCTCCTGGGCTAGCAGACTCCGGATTAGCTCGCAGTCCTCCTGCTGGGCCTCCACGAGGACTTGGAACCGATGTTGGAGGTCTCCTTTCAGTTCCACCAGTGCGCGATGTTGATCTTGGTGGAGAACCGTGAGCGCCTGGATGACTTCCGCACACGGACTAGTAGACGGAGTAGACATTCTGGCAGCAAAGTTTCTTCTTCTTCTTCCCCGAATTTTGGCACCACTGTAGTAAAGTTCGTTGTATGTGGAAAGAAGAAAACAGGGTCGGCGATAAAAGGTAAGTCACAAGTTTTTTTTTTCTTAAATCAAACACCACCACACGCGTAGCTGTGTGTGTGAGTGTGTGCTCTCTCCTCTCTCCCGGCTGCTCCCTCTCTCCTCCTTAATAAGATGTCTCTCTGGCCCAATCACTAGAAAAAACAGGTGTTATTTATTATTTCTGATTGGCCTGCCGATTAGCCGCCGGGCTAATCGGCAGGTTATAGCATGCTCTCCCCCCTCATTGGGCATTCGATTATGCTTACCTCTCCATAAGCACATTTCACTGTTAAAAGCAGTTTTTACATGGCTGTTGAAGGCATCTCTTACACTGAACTTAGGCAAGTGTGAATTTGGTCAAGCCACCGTCACATTCCTTGGAAAAGAGGTTGGACATGGGAAAGTACATCCAATAGAAGCTAAAGTGATTGCTATATCACAATTTCCAGTTCCTACCACTCGCCGAGAACTGCGAAGATTCTTGAGAATGTCTGGGTACTATCAAAATTTCTGTAAAATTTTCTCTACGGTAGTTAACTATTTAACGTCTTTGGTCTGATGCTTGTCAAAATGCCTTTAACTGTGTGAAAACACTTTTGTAGCACACCTGTTCTTCCAGCTCCAGATTTCACTGCACCATTTAAACTGGAGATTGACGCTGGTGCTGTACTGATTTAGTAGGATGGAGATGGCACAGATCACCCGATAAGTTACTTTTCTTGAAAGTATAATAAGCATCAGCTTAATTACTCTACTATTGAAAAAGAAACTGTTGCTTTGTTGTTCGCCTCACAACATTTCAAAGTTTATTTTGGATCTAGTAACTTGCCCATGATTATATATACAGATCACAATCCCCTTGTGTTCTTATTGAGAGTGTATAATCATAATCAACGTTTGATGAAATGGTCTTTATTAGTGCAAAACTATAAAAGTCTATCTGTAGAATATCTGTAAAAACGCAATCAGAGCCAATGT
>CAIGQQ010040405.1:3262204-3277392 GCA_903798035.1 Danio albolineatus | reverse complement strand
GTTAGGGATCCATTCGGGATAGGTATGTCTCAAAGTACTTGAAAGTCACTTCCCTGATAGGAGTTGCGATGAAGGTGATCCGTGTGGAGCACAGGAGGGTGTCCAAGAGGAGGATGAAGGTAGACGAGGTGGAACGTGTCCATATGTGACACCCGACGAGGGGCTAGTGGCAGAGTGGGGCTTATATGGGTGAAGGCTAATAGGCTGGTGATGGTGCACGGCTGGAAGCTGGTCTCGGTGATTGTGATCGAGGAGCTGGTGATGAGTGACGAGCTGGGGATGTTACAGTATTGGGTTTAAATGTATATTTTACAATAAAAACTAAATGTAGCATGTCTTGCTTTCATTTAAAACATACAGTCCAAAACACACCAGAGCTATATAGGCTATATAAAGTCTCAATATAACCAAAAGCAAGTTCATATCGTCATAAATATTCCATTATTAATACTTATCGAAATATTTATATATTTATATCAAGTGTTTGAGATTGTGAGATCTGTCTGGGCTGTCTGATCTTTACAAACGCTGTAAACTGACACGACGACCGCAGTGAAGTTCATCTCTGACTAGGCGCCTTTATTTAGCCTGTGGTCTTTAGATTTTTTACATAATCTTTTATTACTTAAAATTTCATTTTTTAATTTATAGTTTATATATAAAATGACTGCTAGCTTGTTTAGTTTTGATCATTATGCAATTCATAATTCATATTCCATTTATTCTATAGGCTATATATCCTATAGATTCGTTAAAAATGTATTTTAGAAACTGATTGTTTATATGGTTTAAGCTATTAATATATAATACATTAGGCTAATTAATATATTAAGACATTGAAGTCAGGTAGCACAACAAATCACATGCATCTAATTACTGTTGAGTGGTATCGGTGCGTGGTATCGTCCTTCCATGTACAATATGAGTATGAGTATGAGTATGAGACCCTATACCCGATACTAGTATCGGTGCATCCCTAGATATTTTAAAACCAAAAAAAGTAATGAAGGAGATAATCAATGGATAAGCAAACTAGAAATAATGAAGAGAACACTTTATGTAGAGAAAGACAAGAGGAGAGAAAAAATATGCAAAATTGAAAAGAAAATAATCAAGAGGAAAATGAAGAAGAAACTAATAATAATAATAATTCCTTACATTTATATAGCGCTTTTCTGGGCACTCAAAGCGCTTTACACAATCAGGGGGATCTCCTCATCCACCCCTAATGTGCAGCATCCACCTGGAGGACGCGACAGCAGCCACTTTGCACCAGAACTGCACACCACACACCAGCTGATTGGTGGAGAGGAGACAGAGTGATAAAGCCAATTATGATATGGGGATGGTTAGGAAGCCATGATGGACAGAGACCAATGGGCTGATTTGGACAGAGAGAAGAGAAGAACATTAAGAAGGATGACTTTAAGGATTAAAACAAATCTAGGAACTACAAGGAAAAATTTGACTACAAAACTGAAAAACATTAACAGGTATGAAGTTTTAAAGGATTTGGAGTAAGATGATGGATAGTAATGATATTTAGGTCTTTAATTTTATTTTTATTTGTTTTAATGAATTTACAATATGTAAGTTTTCATGCAAGGGGACTGATGGAGAAAGGGACATTTGAGAAAATACGTGAGAAATGTAAAAACAAGGAGTTTATAGCCTTGCAAGAAACAAACCGAAAAGAATATGTAATGGAATATTTTAAAAAGATGTAGGAGGGGAATATTATATATAACAATGGTGATGGTAAATCTGAAAGAGGTGTTGCTTTTTTGATGAGGAAAAATGTTTTCAACTATAACAGAATTGTGTTATAAAGATAATAATGGGAAATGTTTAGTGATAGAGGTGAACTAAGAAGGACATTAATTAATAAACGCAAATATATATGCACTAACAAAAGAAAAGTCTTTTAAAAAGTCTTTTAAGGTTTTAAATACAGTAATTAATGATTTTAAGAAAATAATGATGGGAGATTTTAATACTCTTTATAGAAAACACGATATGGCAGATGGAATGGTTTTTAAATCTGACATCGGAAGAAAGGAACCAAAGGAATTACTAAAAGAAAATAATTTAGTAAATATATAGAGAGATAGGAATGAAGATAAAAGAGATTTTTCAAGAAGGCAAATAGCAGGGAGTTTTATTTGTCAAACAAGAATAGATTTTATTTTATGTACTAGGTATGTTGAAAATTTTATAGAAAATATGCAATTTGAGGAAAACAGTTTTAGTGATCACAAGTTTTTGCATTTCAAAATAGATTGGGCGAATACACAAAGGGGACCATGGACTTGGATTTTAAACACAGCAATTTTAAAGAATGAATATTGTTCAGAAGATTAAAGAAATAATTGGAAAAGAAAGGAAATAGAATGTATGATGAAGATAGGATTTGGTGGGAAAACACAAAATATCAAATAACGAAATACACGATAAACTATTATGGAATACTACAAAGATGTAAAAAGAATAAAGAAAAGGAAATTTTAAAAAAGAAATGAAAAAGAAAAGAAATGAATTCTGTAAGGACAGTAAAGATAATGAGATAATCAAGGAAATAGAGCAAAAAAAATTAAAGATTTAGAAGAGGAAAAACATGAGGGGCAAGGTTAAGACATAGATCTAAATCTACAGTAGAAGGGGGAAAATGCACAATTTTTTTTATTTGGAGAGGAACAGAGGGAAAGCTGGAATGCTAAAAGAAATTAAAGGAAGAAACAGAACAATTGTAAAAGGGAACATAGAAATATTAGAAGAAATAAAATATTTTTATAAAGATCTTTTTAAAGCAAAAGGAATATATGAAGAAAAAAGGAAGGAAAGTTCTAAATATAAAAGTAAAACTAGAGGAAGATGACAAAAAAGACTATGATAGAGAGATAGAAGAAGGGGAGATTGAAATTGCAATAAATCAACAAAAAGAAAAGTCCAGGTATAGATGGATTAGGGAATGAATTTTATTTAATTTTTAAAGACATTTTAAAAAATATATATTAAAATGAGTTTAAGACAGTGGTTCTCAACTGGTTTGGCCACGGGACCCACATTTTTACATGGTCATCAAGCCGAGACCCAAATTTTTAGGAACTGTAATATAATTTTAGGAATTATAATTAATTTGTATTTATTTGTTAACACAAGTAGTGAAAGAAAAATCATGAGAAAATCAGCAAGAATTACAAATAAACAATATTTTATTGCTGACATTTAACAAAATGTATCTAATTATAGAAATATTACAAAGTAAAACGACAAATACTGTAAACAGTGGTTAGGGTAAAGAAAGGTTGCTACCATAAACAAAACTGAACTTTTAATAAAACATTAACACTGATCCTGTTGAACAGAACAAACCAGCAAATGGTAAAATGATTAAAACATCCAAAACCTTTTTTACATCTAATATGACAGCAATTATAAACATATGTTTCACTTAACAGTAATTTGGGAAGATAATGAGATAACTGAGGATGTGCTTTACTGATGTGATAGAGTTTCAAAGTCAGGAGTGATGGTAGACAGTGCTACCCGAAGATCATGCTCTAAGTCCAACCTGTTCCTTTGCTTGGAGTCAAGCTGCACCAAGGAAGATAAGCCACTTTCATACAAATACGTAGTTCTGAATGTGATGGGTTTGATCGCATTCTCAGATCGCGAAAACTGGGAGAGGCTTACTTCACTGAATTTCTTTTTCAGCGTCTTATCACATGACAGCTCCACCAGCTGACTCTCTATGTTGCTCGGCAACGTGACGCCGAGGGATCGGTTGTCGTGCGCGCATTTCAAAATAAAAGTCCGGTATATGCAAAACAAGTTAAAAATTAAACTTTTATTGTTTTTTGACCACACACTCCGCGACCCACTGAAAATGTTCCTGGGACCCACTTTTGGGTCGCGACCCACCAGTTGAGAAACACTGGTTTAAGAGATTTTTAAATATAAAGAGATGAATAAAAGAATGGGTATTGGACGGATGAAGTTCATTTAGGGTGCTTTCACACTTGGTTCAATTGCCTGGACCGTACCCTAGTTCGATTGTCCCCCCTTGCCACCTTCTTGGTTGGTTTGTGTTCACACTGTCTTTTTTCCTTCTGAACCCCGGTACGCTTGCGTCATCAAGCCGATGTTTTGTGTACGTCTGTTGCCAGGCGACGGACACGAAAGCAAAGCTCAAAAATAGAAAGACGTCCGCACATCGCGGTCGTTTCGCTTTTACTGAACCCTTTGGTTTAGAACATACAGAAAGCGACTCGCGTCTATCTGCCGCAAACATATTATACACGTTCAGAACATCATGTGATGTCCCAGCTGTTTTTGGAGGAGACAAGCATTATCACTGTGTTTGCTCTGTCTCAGTCGCGCCTGTCAGCGCGTGATACTCAGACACACACACACACTCACACACACACACACACACACACACGAATGAACGTTATAAAAACTATAGTTTGCTGTACTGTTGACGGTTCACTTCCGGCTTTTGGTACGATTGCATTCATACTACAAGTGAACCGTACCAGAGTTCACATGAACCGTACCCCAGACCACCTCTTTCAGGTGGACTCGGGTACGGTTCACGGGTGCGCACCCGAGTTCAGAAGACGTGTTCACACTAGCTAAACGTACCGTACTATGACGTCAAACGAACCCGGGTGCGGACCAAAAGTGCTAGTGTGAAAGCACCCTTATAAAAGAAAAGGAGCACGAACAGAACTACAAAATTATAGACCAATAACAATGCTTAATTCAAATTTAAAGATTTTAGCCAAAATTTTAGCAGATAGATTAAAGGAAGTGATATCTAAATTAATAAAAACTAACCAAGCGTATGCAGTAAAAGAAAAAGATATAGCAGACATAACGTTGAGTATTAAAAGCACAATTGAGTATTTACTAGAGAAGAAGATGAATGGATATGTAATTAGTTTAGACTTCGAAAAGGCATTTGACAAAGTAGAACACAGCTATTTATTTGATGTACTGGAGAATTGTATTAATTGGATTAGAAGTTTACATAAAGAAACATTAACAAAAGTAAAATGTAATGGGTTTTTAACTGAATGCTTTACAATTACAAGATCTATTAGGCAAGGATGTCCACTTTCAACATTATTATATTCTTTAGTCGCAGAACCTTTAGGGTTGGCAATAAAAAAAGTAACATAAAAGGAATAAAAATAGAAGAAGAAGAGGAGGAGGAAGTAAATATACCAGTGTGTTGATGATACAAAAATAATAATGAAGGATGTAAAGAGTGTAAAAGAGGCTAGGAACATGAAGCAGAATAAATGAAAATAAAATGGTAAACACGAGATTTGGGGAAGTAGGTGACATAATTGAAACAAGGCTGGAGTGTTTTGAATATTTTATAAGGCACAGAGAAATGTAGATCTACCAAAGAGGAATACGCAAATAACCTGCCTGATCTTTCTCTATTTTAAAATGCACCCGCAAATGCAAATGACCTCGATGTGATAACTAGCAGCATGGATGCCATCTTTACTAGCACACTAAATACTGTGGCACCCATCAAATTAAAAAAGACTAGAGAAGATAAAACTACACCATGGTATAACAGTCATACGCGCGCTCTCAAAACATCAACCCGTGCCTTGGAATGGAAAAAAAACTAATTTAGAGGTCTTTAAAATTGAAAAGACAGTATGTCCAGCTATAGGACAGCCCTAAAATCTGCCAGGGCTGAGCACCTCCGTAAACTGATAGAAAATAACCATAATAATCCTAGATTTCTATTTAACACCATTGCTAAATTAACAAACAATCGGTCATCGTTGGAACAAAATATCACACCGCAAATGAGTAGCGAAGACTTTAGGAATTTTTTCAGTAATAAAATAGAAGGCTTTAGACAAAAAATAGATGTTAAACTCTCTGTACCGCCTTATACTTCAGATCCAGTAAACATTCCACTGAACCAAATTAGCCTACAGTGCTTCAAGAACATAGAACAAGAAGAGCTAGATAAAATTATAAATAGTTCTAAACCAGCTACGAGTATGCTAGACCCAATTCCAACAAAATTACTGAAAAAATTGCTACCTGTAGTAGGAGAACCTCTTCTTAACGTTATCAACTCTTCTTTGTCATTAGGCCATGTTCCAAACTCTTTCAAACTAGCTGTTATTAAGCCTATTATTAAGAAACCACAACTGGACCCCTGCAACTTAGCTAATTATAGGCCTATTTCAAATCTTCCATTTATGTCTAAAATACTAAAAAAAGTTGTTTCTGCCCAATTATGCTCCTTTCTGCAGATGAACAATGTTTTTGAGGTGTTCCAGTCAGGTTTCAGGCCTCATCACAGTACAGAAACTGCATTAGTGAAAATAACCAATGATTTACTCTTAGCTGCTGACCAAGGGTGCATCTCGCTGTTAGTCCTGCTAGATCTTAGTGCCGCATTTGACACAATTGACCACAATATCCTCATAGATCGCTTAAACTCTACAGGTGTCCAGGGAACGCCTTTACAATGGTTCAAGTCATACTTAACTAATCGTTACCAAGTTTGTGAATATTAATGGACAACCTTCACAAGTCAGGCCAGTAAAATATGGGGTGCCTCAAGGATCAGTTTTAGGCCCTTTGCTGTTTACAATATACATGCTGCCCCTGGGAGACATTATTAGAAGACACGGGATCAGCTTTCACTGTTATGCAGATGATACTCAATTGTATATTTCTACTAAACCTGACGAGACGTCTAAACTGTCTAAACTAACTAAGTGTATTAAAGATGTTAAAGACTGGATGATGTCGGACTTCAAATTGTCCAATTTACGTGTTCAGAAAAATTGGTTTGGAGGCGATCTGTCTAAGTTTCAAAGTTTTATTCAGTACAGATTTATTCATTTACAGCGCCGAAGAGTTTTTCTCTGCCTCTTCTTCCAGAGACACGTCTTTTATAGTTTGGTCGTTCACTCCCTCTGGTTGTTCCTCATTTCCAATTTCAATGCATTTTTCTCTTAACAGTTTGACCATTTAAGGCCAAATACATATGTACACGTTCAGCATGTACACCACGTATACCACGTACATACAGCTCATACATTCTGTCACTTCTCAGAATCTCCCACCCAATGTATTTCACAAGTTGTTTTTAGCAACTTCCCCTAACCTCTGACCCAGTTTTTCATCGTTACTAATACTCTAAAAGATTAAACTTTAAAAAAAACTTAAACTGAAAAATACCACAAATCCCTCTCTTGGCCTCTGAAAGAGGTCACACCTAAATAAAAATCTTCTCAGCCTAGTATGTCCAGACGAGCCTAGGTCGAAAACCTCAATGAGGAAAAAGACACCTTAGGCGACCCCCTAATTGGCGTATGGGCGACCACAACGTATTCATCTGGAATGTTATACTACACTGTTACATCAATTTTACCCTAATCCACATTGTACACATATACATTTCAGAAGCAAACAATCCCTATAAATGCCCTATAAACCAGTGTGCTCAGACAGGACTGGGTCGAAAATCCCAGTGGGGAAAAACACCCAGTCAGCCCCCGAATTGGCTCTTTAAGTATTTAAATCACTTTTCTAGGTCTTACTCTCTTTCATATTATTTCTCTCTAATATTTATTTAGATTGTTGAAAGTAAGATAATGCTAAGATATTTCCATAAATTTTTACTTAAATACTTAATTCCATCAAAATTTCTAATCCAAATGATTTCTTCAGTTATCAAAATACGTCTCCCTCTCTCTGTCTCTTTAGTTACCTCTATGCTTTGTAATTTATCCTATATCATGTTCAAGCACATTTATGACTAAACCTATAAAAGTTTTAACCAAAATTATTTAACATTCATTATTTCAATATTACATATTTAATGTTTCATCATATAAGATTTTCCTTCAGTTTACCTGATACCTTTTTCTTTTTATCAATTTGACAGGAGTCTGATTTGATTCAAGAATGGGTAACTACACTTTTGTTCTTAATTTGCCAACTGAGTGGTCACATTATACTCAATTTAGACTATAGGTCGACTGCTTTGAGGTAGACTGCCAGACTCTCCCTCCTCGCACCCTGAGAAGACAGCTGGTTCATAGATTGGTGCTCAAGTCTTTTCTGTGATGTCCAGACTCAACACATTTCTCCATATCATGGCACAATGTTTCCCCCTTCTCTCTTAGTGCTGACTTCTTTTCTTTCATTGGGCTGAAGTAAAGTTCTTGTGGAGCAATTTTCTTGTTTGATCAGTTCATTCTCTTGTTCGCCCCTTTTTAGTGTCTTTGGACAAAAGTAGCCTTGTCAGTCCTCAGTAATCTGGGCATGCAGTGCCTGCATCACTGCTACAGTTGTCACAAGTGTCCACAGCCAACAGTTTGTCCATTGTGTTTTCCAACACCTTTTCCATTTGCCAGTGCACTCAAAGATGTCTGATAGGTACAAGACTACAGTCCCCCAAAGTCCATCCCTATGCCCTCTTAATTAATATATGAAATTTAGCTCATGACCTAATAAAAGTCTTTTCCCTCTTTCCTCCATCAAAAGAAGACTCCTTCCATCTATTTTTCCTCTAATTCATTTTTATTTTAGTTTTTCTTACAGGTTATATTATTATTTCTTTAATACTATGTCATCTGTATTTTGGTATTAATTTTCTGTTCCTTTAATTTACTTCTATTTTAATGTCTTTAGCTTTAGCTAGTCCTTTACTTATTTTTCTCCTTATCTATGCTAGAGTTTCTTTACTAGTTGTTCATTTTTACACTGTATTATAATTTGTCTAACATTTTCTATACTCCGTTTCTATGATTTTCATTGAAACATTGCACTTTACTACAATGAACTCAGATAGCAACATAACTGACTTTAAGAAAGAAAAAACATTTTTAGTTTTATTGCCCTTAAGTACAATCTAATCCTCTAAAATCAACCCTTAGTTTCTTCAAAATGTTACTGTTTTTTAAATTATATTTTTGACCTTGTCTGTTTCAAATACCCATATTTTGCACATATTAACATATTTAAAACATCTCTTTTTATCTATTAAACAACGTTTGGACTTTAGTTTCTTTCCTTAATCTCAGGTTTTTACCTCTTAAGTTTTCTTCGTATGGGCGACCATATCTGGCTGAACACACCGGAAATATCTAAACTAAACATTTCACTACTTAACATTTTCCTATAACACATAACATATGATGAATCAGCATCTGCAAGGAAGCACAATTAGTAGAGAGAAACAGCATTTATACACAACACTCCTCCTCATCATCCTCATCATTTTCACGTGATATCAACAGAGGCATTGTATAAGGGGGTGGGGCTACATCCTTTTTTTCAAGTGCCGTTACTATCACCCTGTTACACAATGACCTGATGCAGTGAATGCAACAGCATCCATAGGTTACCGTTATAGCCGCAAAAGTGGCAAGAGAAATTAGAATAGATGTGAACATAGTTTTGTATTTGCCAAATACACTAGTCAGCCAATCATCAAAGGGATTATCTATACCATAATGATCCGCCATTCTTTTGGAGAGGGTTTTTAGTCCCTCCAAACCCCTTGTCACTGATCCATCTGGGGCGGTATTATTGGGAATGAATGTGCAACAAAAATCTTGAAACATCGCTAACTAAGGCAATTCTGTTTTGGATGGCCATCAATGAGGTTGGTGCCAATTGTTCTGACAGGCCTTCTACAGCATCTCTAGTTAGATTAGCCAATCTCATAACATTGTAATGCACATAATTTATTTTGTCTATATTTTTGTTGGGAGTGATTGGAAAAATGGCTGAAATAATTGGAATATTCTCAAAACCCGCAGCAATTTGATCTACTAATTTATATTCATCTGGGACCCCTCGGGGGACCCCTATCGAGTCTATGTAAGTAATAATTAACTGCCCCCATTGCTTTGTTTGTGGTCAGGCAGGGCATAGACCAATTGGATGTTTGCAGAGACGCATGTCGGTAAACGGGAAGAGGTCGCTGGAGAAGGGCAGCCAGCGACCGTGAACAGTTTTAAGCCCACAGATACAGCTACTATGTCAACCACACCATGCAATTCAGATCCAAAGAAACGGGTGGCCCAGCTCATTGGAAATCGCTGTACTGTTTCCTGTAATATCAATGGTGTGCCCATTGAAATGTTATTAGATTCAGGAGCACAGGTGACAATGGTCAGCAAAACTTGGGTAGATAGAGCACCCCCCCATGTCAAAATCCAGCCCCTTCATTCACTTCTTAACAGTCAGTCACTTGAAATTTCGGCAGCCAATGGCACTGCAATACCCATTGAGGGGTGGGCAGAAGTTGACCTGCAAATTTCAAGCAAACACCATGGGTCTGTAACAATATGTGTACCCCTTTTAGTCAGTCAGAACTGCCACTGTCCCTTGTTAGGTAGCAATGTTATTGCTGAAATTATTAAAGAACATGGCAATACTGTAGATGTGACCCCTATCCTGACTGATTCTTTAACTATTCCAGAGAGCTCCATCGGGACACTAGTCTCTCTCCTTCAGATCACAACTGCTGTTGAGCCAAAACCATGTGTTGTACGCATCAGTAAAAAAGGTGTTACCATCCCTGCTGGAAAAGTTTATGAAGTTCAGTGTCGAGTTAGGGGGACACCCCATGCTGTTTCAACCTCCTACTGAGAGTACTTGCCTGGTGGGTTTAGATCTGTTTCCGTCACTGGTAGACGTTCCCTTGGGGACATCAAAATATGTTAAAATTCCCATTCAGAACTCAACCCAACACACTATTTACCTGACTCAAAGAACAGCCCTGGGTACTCTTGAAGAGATTACAGATGTAAAGTCTATACTAAACTCCAAGCACATAGATAGTAAGTCCATTCCGACATGTGCAGCCCAGTTAAGCACTGATTCTCAGAACTATCACAACAAAGAGCTTGATAGACGGGCCGTAATAAAGGTCAGAGACAAATGGCACCCTCCGGTTGATGTATCCCACCTAACAGAGAAAGAGCAAAGAATTGTCTGACAAATGTTATATGAAGAGTCTATGGCCTTTGCCAAAGATGAGGCAAATATTGGGTGTATCCCAGAGTTACAACTGAGGATAAATCTTAGGGATGACTCCCCAATACAAAAGTCATATAATGCCATTCCAAAACCCTTATATCGTGAGGTCAAAGATTATGTCCAGAATTTACTTGACCGTGGCTGGATTCAAAAATCAACATCAGCTTACTCATCTCCAGTTGTGTGCGTGAGGAAAAAGGACCAGAGTTTACGTCTCTGTGTTGATTTCCGGGGGCTAAACAATAAAACTATTCCTGACTGTCACCCACTGCCACGCATTCAAGACCTACTGGATAGTTTAGGAGGCAACTCCTGGTTCTCAATACTCGACCAAGGTAGTGCGTACCATCAAGGTTTTGTTGAGGAAAGTTGCCGTCACATGACTGCTTTTAGCACACCTTGGGGGTTCTATGAATGGGTACGTCTCCCCTTTGGCCTCACCAATGCGCCTGCAGCATTTCAGCGCTGCATGGAAGGTGTGCTAGTCAACCTGAGGGATGAATGTTGTTTCCCTTATCTGGATGATGTGCTCTGTTTCTCCAAAACCTTCCAAGACCATGTTGAGGACCTGAGAAAAGTGCTGTGTCGTCTTCAGGAGTGTGGTGTGAAACTGCGGCCGACTAAATGCAAACTTTTCAAACGTCAAGTGCGATATTTGGGAAGGTTGGTGACTAGTGAAGGTGTCCAGGTGGATCCTAAGGATCTGGAGGCAGGGTTGAAACTAAAGGAGAAGAAGCCAAAAACAGTCGGTGAGGTTCAAGCTTTGCTGGGGTTGTTGGGTTATTATCGCTCCTTTATCCAAGATTTCTCCCGTATAGCACGACCTTTGTTTAAGCTCCAAGAATATTTGAAAGGGTCTCACCAACGTCCTGGTCTTGTAAAATCTACCAAAAAGGGAAAGTGTGGTGACCACTTACCATCTAAAACACCTATCTGTTGGTCCTCTGAGCATAGTGCGGTGGTGTCTCGTCTGGTAGACATGTTGGTTAGTCCTCCCATCTTGGCTTACCCCAACTTTGACTTACCCTTTGTTCTACACACAGTGGTAAACTACGTGTTATCGCATACGGATCAAGGACACTCACACCTGCTGAAAAGAATTACCACCTCCATTCTAGTAAGCTGGAGTTCCTTGCCTTGAAGTGGGCCGTATGTGATAAGTTTCGGGATTATCTGTACTATGCCCCCACTTTCACTGTATATACAGACAATAACCCCCTGACTTATGTCCTATCCTCTGCCAAGCTTAGTGCTGTAGGACACCGCTGGGTTGGTGAATTAGCCGATTTTCATTTCACCATTAAATATAGGCCAGGCAAGACTAACGTTGACGCGGACACCCTGTCCCGATTTCCAGTGAGACTCACCGACCACCTGAGAGAGTACACTGAGATACTGCAGCCTGAGATGATATCTACCATCTGGCAGGGAAATAAGGCTGAGAGGGAAGAACAGGTGCCACAGGCTGTGGCTCTTCAGATACAGGTAAAGGAGGATCTCTCTGCTGCATGTATACCTGTATTTACCCCTGAGGATGTCAGAGATGCTCAGAATAGGGATGAAACCATCTTTGAAGTTGTAAGATTGAAAAAAAGTGGATGGAATCCCAAGGACAAGGGTCAGAGTTTGTTGTCCATTGGAGCACAGCGGCTAATAAGGGAGTGGAACAGACTAAAGCTGAGAGAGGGGATCTTGTACAGAGAGTCTGGGCCCAATAAACAACTGGTCATCCCGACATCACTTACATCAATGGTGCTGAAACATCTCCATGATAACATAGGACACGTTGGTGCTGATAAAGTTATTCATCTCGCCAGACAAAGATTTGATTGGCCTTATATGCAGCGGGAAATTGAGGACTATGTTATACGCCAGTGCCCTTGCATTAAGCAAAAACTACCTACTTTCGTCGAAAAAGCACCAATGGGTTCCATTGTCACTACCGCACCTGTTGAGCTGCTCTCTGTCGATTACTTACATCTCGAGCCTAGTAAGGGTGGCTATGAGTACATACTTGTGCTCATAGACCACTTTACTCGGTTCGCACAAGCTTACCCTACCCGAAATAAGTCTGGCAAGACAGCCACTGAACGGATTTTCTCCGATTTCATTCTCCGATTTGGATATCCGGAAAAGCTCCATCATGATCAGGGTCGGGAGTTTGAGAATACTTTGTTCCAAAGATTACAGCAACTGACAGGCATTGCTCATTCCCGTACCACTCCCTACCACCCACAGGGGAACCCTGCTGAACGCCTGAACAGGACACTGCTCCAGATGTTAAGGACACTTCAAGAGGAGAAAAAGGCAGAGTGGAAAGACCATCTTCCAAATTTTGTGCATGCCTACAACTGCACAAGACATGAGGCAACAGGGTACTCGCCATTCATCCTCCTCTTTGGGAGACATCCTCGGTTGCCCATTGACCTAATCTTCAACCTTAACTCAGCAACAGTATGCACAGACTTGGGCTTTACGAATGCAGGAAGCATATCGAATAGCTGCAGACAACAGTAAGAAATCTTCTGAGAAAGGGAAAAGGTACTATGATCAACATGTCAGAGAAGCTATACTACAACCTGGAGATCGTGTGTTGGTCAGGAACCTGTCCGAGAGAGGGGGTCCTGGCAAACTCAGGCAGTACTGGGAACAAAAGGTCCACAGAGTCATAGAGAGGATAAAGGATAGTCCTGTGTATCGGATTCAGGCAGAAATGGGTGACGGAACTTTTCGAGTGTTGCACCGCAACCTGCTTCTCCCAGTTAGTGACCTACTAGTCAGTTCTGAGGAAGAAGTTAGGAGTGTGGAAAAGAAGTCACCCAGATCAAAATGTCACCTTCAACGTAGAGAAATGGCTGGATCAGATGTCAATATTTCGGATGATGAGGAAGACCATTCTTACCACCTTAGACCATTGCCTGTGTACGAAAGGAGAACTGTCAGACACCATCTACCTGACTCAAAACATCGTTGTGGATTAAGGGCAATAACTCCCAAAAATCAGCCACTAAGTCAAACTTTAGAGTGTAACGATGCCGCACAAGTTGATCAGAGGGATTTACTAATGACATCAGATATAAGACCCACACCAACTGATGCTACACCACCACCATTGTTTGATAGAAAAGAGGTGCATAGTGATAATGTTGTGGAGGATGCAATCTTTGACCCAACAGATGCCACTACTGTTCCAGCACCAGTGGGAGAAATGGATCAACAATTGAGGAGATCCACACGGCAAGTCAAACCTCCAAATCTCTTGATGTATGATCAGCCAGGAGCACCTTCTTACCAGCCTTGGAGATTAGGAGCAAATGCTATGTACTGTCCCCTTTACCCAATACAGATCCTACCAGTATCACCTGAAATGAGCTATTACCCCCAGCCAGTGGCATGGGTTTATTAAAGAACTCCTGAGAATGAGTCAGATATTGTCAATGTAGACTGACTTGATATGCTGATTAATGACTTTACGTTGATAGACTCAAGTGAAGAGTGTTTACTGACTTGATAAACAGTTCAGACTACAGAATAATTCTCATTTTGTTTACTTGACAGTATTATAGTTAATGTGGTTTTGGATGCCAGGAGACATCCATTTAAAGTAGGGGAGAGTGTGACGGATAGAGGGAAATTGTTCTACAAGAGTGTGTCAAAGAGAAAAAGTTAACCCCCCCTTTTCCCTGTACTTCATTTTTTTGTTTTATTCTTGTTCTTATTCGTGGGTGGAATGATTCATGTATTTCGCCACCAGACCTGTGGAGGGCAATGTGGTGTGTTAGTGGGTTACCTAGGAGACCGGCAGCTCCAGTTCATATTAAACTGCACTGGAACACTGCTATAACGTGTCTGTCTCCTTATCATTCACAGTTTTGTGCGTGATTTGGTTTGTGCCGGTCCAGATTCCCCTAGGTCTGGAGCCGGTAACACTATTACCCCCATCACTCCCACCACTTTCCAATTACCCCACAGTTGCATGATGTCTCTGAGGGTCAGTCTCTACCTCTTCGACTTCTGGAAAACAAGATTTACACAATAACACACAATTTCAAAATAACTTTGAACTACAGAAAAATGATAATAAGAAGAAAGAGAATATATATATATATATATATATATATATATATATATATATATATATA
>CAIGQQ010040405.1:3244769-3262194 GCA_903798035.1 Danio albolineatus | reverse complement strand
ATATATATATATATATATATATATATATATATATATATATATATATAAAATAACTTTTCTTTATGAGGAATGCAAAAATTAAGATTCGTATGGTAAGCTGTAAATTGTAATCAGTATATTCATTCTGGAAAAAACTTCAGTGATTATTTCCAGGACTCTAGTAAAGTCCAGTTTGTCTAATCCACACCCCAGCCGGGGTATGGATAATCTGGTGATGTCTAATTTGTTACACCATGTTCTCATACAGATGAGACTGTTTTCAAAATCCTCATAGGTGGGTAAGTCTCTGGCAAATGTTTTTGTGATTAAATGGAAAACAATTCTGTCTGCCTTGTGAGTTACAGCACAGTGACCTTTCGTTTTTCTCTGTGCCTTTACTTTGTCAACCCCATATCTTTCCTTGAATTTTTTCGCTATGCCAGCTCCAAATGCGCAGTCTGCACTGACACAGTGGGCTACTGCTTCACCTTTGGGGGCTGTAAATAAATCCCCAGTTTTATAGACCACTTGTAAAGCTTGTAAGCTATTTTGTGATGGATGGAAATTTTCTTTTAGGGTCCCTGTGTGTGTATGTGTTTGTGTGTTACCTCCTTCTGCACCTTCTATATCCTCCCTCTCTTGGACCTGCGAAGCTAGGTCCACTCTCGTCTCCTCCAGTGATCATACAGGAGGGTCAGCGGGACAGCACTGGCTCAGGTGGTACCAGGTGTCACCTTTTCCTGCAAGACGAACACAGTGAGAGGTGCGTGCAAGTACCTTGATGGGGCAGACCAGCGAGTCTCATTCCATTTATGTCTGTAGATTCTCAAGCGTACCCAGTCCCAAGCACGGTCAGGTGGTTGAGCTGGATATTCATGACCCCTGTAGTCATTAGGCAGCAGTTTGTCAAATTACGTAATTAGAGCTACCAGTTTGTCATAATATGCTTTGTGTGACAGTGGTTGCACTGGTTCCAGTTGTAATGGAAAATGTGGGCCAGGAAATTGTCGACCAGTTAATAGCTCAAAGGGTGTATACTCTGTTGTCCTGTTCACAGAGCTGCGTACTGACAGCAAGGCAAGTGGAAGGGCAGCCAACCATGTCAACTTGGTCTGTGCACAGATTTTAGCCAATTTGTTTTTCAAAGTTAGGTTCAACTGTTCAACTTTCCCTTGTGATTGAGGGTGATAAACCGCACCAAAGTGATGCACCAAACCTAACGCTTTTTCCACTTGAGCTAGATGTTCATTCTTGAAGTGTGAGCCATTGTCAGACCTGACTCGTCTTGGAAAACCATGGTGAGGAATGTAGTGATTTATCAAGCATTTAATGACAGCAGTGCTGTCTTTCTTACCAACCGGGAAGGCCTCAGGCCATCCAGTATATGCATCAATCATAACCAGCAGGTACCTTTTTCCTTGCACTCTGTCAATCATGTCGGTGAAGTCAATGATAACTTAATCTCCAGGGCCATTTGCTAAAGGAAATGACCCCTGAGATGGTTTCATAGCTGGTTTAATATTGTGCTCCTGGCAGATACTGCACAACGTTATGTACCCAGAAATTAAGTGTGGCATAAAAGGATAACACCACGACTGCAATGCCCGTGATATCTGTTTGTCGCTGCAGTGTGCAGGTGTATGGGCTTCCTTCAACATGCTTGGGGCTATAGACGCAGGGAGCAAAGCTCTACCATCAGGTGCTGTCCACAAGCCATCAGCATGTCTGATTGCTCCTTTGTTTGTCCACACAGATTTCTCTTCTGGAGCTGCCATGTCTTGCTGCTCAGACAAGAATTCTCTTGAGTATTCTGGCAGGAGGGATGTCACATCTGGCTCAAAAGGTACCACAAACTGACATTTTAGATAGTCTGAGGCACGTTTTGCTGCCAAGTCTGCTGCTTCATTCCCTCTTGATATTAGGTCAGTTCCTTGAGAATGACCAGTGCACTTAATGATAGCCACTTTGCTTGGCAACATTATGGCTTCAGAGAGCTCACTTGCTTCTTTCTCATGAGTAATAGGCCGGCCAGAGGAAGTTGTGAATCCACATCTGATCCATGCAGGCAGCTCCACGTGGGCTGCTGACACTGCGTACGCAGAATCAGAGTATATGTTTGCCAGCCTACCTTCTGAGTGTCTCAATGCGTTGATTAGGGCCAATAGTTCTGCTTTTTGTGCTGACTGCTTCCCCATAAGGGGCTCAGCTTGTACTGTGACAAATTGATCACCCTGTAACTGAACCACAGCAAATCCTGCCTTTAATGTTCCATCATCTGCCCTTTGGCAGCTACCATCTGTAAACAGTGTGATTGGGTTGTCTGTTTCAGGAAGTGGGGAGGCCAGCAGGCCCTCTTTAACTGCTGTTAATGGTGCACAGTCATGTGGTTCACCATCAGTCATGAGGTCAGCCATGTTAATCCCATAGTGATTATAGGTAATGTTTGCAGCTGTTAGTATTTTCAACATCCTCCTCTGTGTCAGAGCAGAGAAAGTAAATGAACTCGAATTAACAAAACTGACCACTGAGTGGGAGGTCATTATCAACAGTTGATGGCCCATGACGACGTGGGATTTTTTTTGTATTATTTTAGCTAAACCTGCTGCAAATCTGGCACATGGTGGTTGTCTAGCTTCTACTTGATCCAATAGTACACTAACATACAGCAGAATTTGTCTGTTACCTGATTGTCTTTGGTACAAAACTCCATGTGCACTTGTGGTCGTTTCTGACACGTCTAAATGAAATGGTACTTTGTAGTCTGGTGTACATAAGTTGCTACAGTGAGCTAGTTCTGCTTTTGTTCTCTGGAACGCTTCCTCAGCTTCCACTGTCCAGTCTAGCTTCGCCGTCAAATTTCTCATGCAACATTGTTTTACTATATCCCTGAGTGGACTGGTCAGAGCCACATACTGTGGGACAAAATGTCTGCTGAACCCCGTTAATCCTAGGAAAGAAAGCATTTCTTTAACAGTATGTGGCTTTGGGTGCGTTAATATGTCTGCCCTATGTGTTGGTGACACACCATTTCCACTCACCCCCACTACTCTCCCAAAGAAGGTGACTGTTTGTCGACAAACCTGCAACTTGTCTCTACTGACTTTCAACCCTGCTTCCCATAGCCTTTGTAAAACAATTTCAGTTGCTCTCAAACAAGATTCAGGTGATTGTGCGGCTATTAAGATGTCGTCAACATACATCACTGTTACTACTCCTTCAGGCAGTTGGCAATCTTCCAACTGTTGTTTCAGAACCTGATTGAAAATGCCTGGGCTCAGAACAAACCCTTGGGGCAGTCTGTTGTAGGAATATTGGGTTCCCTGAAAAGTGAAGGCCAAACAGTCTTTACATTCATCTGCAATTGGAACGCAGAAAAATGCATTTGCCATGTCTATGCATGAAAACCACTGGTGTGATGTATTCAGTATGGAAAGGGCAGTGTCTGGGTTAGGGACAGCATCTATTGGGGTAGTGACTCTGCTGTTAACTTCCCTGAGGTCATGTACCATCCTGTACTTTCCTCCCTGTTTAGGGACAGGAAATATAGGCGTGTTCCATTGTGACTGGTGCGGAGTCAAAACTCCATAGCTAAGTAGGCCCTCTATTGTTGGTTTAATGCCAGCCACAGCTTCTGGTTTGTTCCTGTACTGTGGGACCCATACTGGTGGGCCGTCAGAGATGTCAAAGGTGACAGGTGTTATATCACAATACCCCACATCAGTTGGTCCTGTTGACCATAATTCTTGTGGCATGGAGTTAATCAATTCCTCTGCCCCCTCTCCATCAGATTTATCCCTGCCATGACACCTGGAAATCCACTTGTGTTCCAGAGTGCCTAAGTCAATGTTTTCTTTGCTACTTTTTAACTTTCTGCTGATGGGAGTAGTACAGCTGTGTGTTATCTGTAGGTACCCAGTCAGTGACTGCTAGTAACCTTTTTGTCATTGAACCTAGCTCCCTAGCCTCATGCGTGGGGTGTAACGCCAGTGATATGTGTGGGGCAGCAGTCTGTCTCATTTTGTACCAGGTTTCCTGTTCCTTTGTTTAGCAGACTGGGGCCACTACAACTTCCTTTCCTATCAACAGGCCTGTGCTTTTTAAGGTCCACTGTGATCCTTCAATGTCTATGAAGGCCTCCTGGTATACATGATCTTCCTGCCTGTCATAAAACAGTGTGCAGAGTAAATCATCAGGTGGAGGAGTGAAAATGTCTAATATGTATATCCATGCTTTCCATTCTTGGAAAAGTGAATATGCTCCTGTTTGTGATGGAGACAACAGGGCCCAGTAAATGTCTACATAATTGTCTGGGGTGGAGGAGGGTGCGAGCAGCCACTTGTTGTGGTCTAATCCACCCTGTAGTGAGCAATTAACTGTCTGTCCTGTGGGAAAGGACACAGTAACTCCCTCTGGAGTGCATAGTATGCTGGCTCCTGCTTTTATTAAAAGGTCTCTACCCAGTAAGGGATCAGGGGAGTTGGTAGAATACAAAAAAATAGTGTTTAAGTTGTTGGCCTGCAATAACAACAGGAAGTGGTTTGGTCAATGGCCAATATTCTGAGAAACCCATCACCCCTACATCACTGTGTGATAGGTGTCGTCTGCTAATAACTTTAGTAACTGTGGAGTTAGTTGCTCCAGTGTCCACTAGGGCCTCTATATCACTGTTATTAACTGTGATAGTCAAGAGGGGCTCGGCCATAGCCCTCTCTTGTGCTCTCTGTGGGGACCTTCATGCATAGTAACCATCATCAGTTCCATTCCACTCTGAACAGAGTGGTTATTGGTATTTGGGCTGGTTAGGTGGTATTGGTCTACTGCCCCACCCGCCTCTCTGAAATTGGCTTCTACCTCTCTGATGGCCTTGACCCCTAGGGGCTTGACCCATAAGCTGACTTCTTGGCTTCTGGTGGCAATTTCTGGCTGTATGGTCTGTTCTCCCACAGACAAAACACCCCCTATTGTTATTGGGGCACTTATTTGCCCTATGACTGGTGCCCCCACAGACATAGCAAGTGCCCTGGTTCCTGCTGGGGCCCCTACCTCTCTGATTACCTCCGCCTCTGTTCCACTGTTGTTGTGGTTGGCCCTGGGGGTCATGGCTGGGGTATTGCACAAATTGTTCATGGCCAAACTCAGCCTGTGGCTGTGGTAATGGCCTGGGTGTGACAGTAAGCTGTTGCTGAGTCATCTGCTTTGAGCCTTTATTTTTAGCTGACTTCCTCTCCTCGAGCTGCAGTTTCAGAAGCTCTTTTTTCAGCTTCGACAACTCACTTCCCTCTTTATCTGCTCTTTCTACAGCTTTGTCTATGAAATGTACTGCACACCTTTTCCATTTGGTATCATCACTGCCTGGTACCTCAGGAGACTGTTCCATGGCCTGTGCCACGCCAGATGGCGCTCCCTGCAACACCGCAGCCCTGAAAATTCTATTAGTGACAGGGTTAGACATTGGGTTTTCATCACATGCCTCTTTCCACTCTTGGCAGCATCTATTTATGTATGCTGCTCCATTTTCACCATCCTTGTGCTTAAACTTCATGTTCTCGAACATGATATCAGGTGTTGGGAATTTATCCCTTACGGCCTGACACAGAGGTGATTGGCCTCCACCAGTCACTAGTGGGGTCCTATTATTGACATTGTTGGTGTCTGCCATGTTTTCCAGATCTGTCATCTGGTGTGATGATAAAACCCTGCTTATTATCTGTCTCAGGTCTCCCACTGAGAGAACCTGACCATGTGATAACGCAAAAAGTTTGTTTACCCATCTGCCTTCTCCCTCTGTTATGGCAGGCAGTTTTTTCACAAGGGTCTACAAATCTGTGAGGGACCAGGGTTGGTACATTGGTCCAGTTGGACCAGCCATCAGGGGCAAATTAAGTACTGAGCCCACACTCGACAAATCCTGTCTGTTTCCCTTTCCCTGCACTAACCTAACTGTTTTTAACCTTTCACTACGCCTTGATGGTGACTTAGTTATGTCTTTAACAGTTCGATATTATTTTGTTCTTTTCCTGCCACGTTCAGTTTCCTGCTCTTCTTCTTCTTCGATTGCTAATTTACCTTCTACATGAACAAACACTTTATCACCACCCCATCCATTACCTTTTTTCTTTGTCACTACCTTTTCTTCTTCGTACCCATCCCCTTCAATACTTTTTGTGACTATTCTATATGTTCTTTCATCAACATCTTCCTTTACTTCTTCCTCTTCTGCCTCACTCATGCACCCACTCGACTGGGCAACGCCCTTCTCTTCTCTCTCAGTGTTTGTCTGTTCCTGCTGTGATATGATTGTCACTGCGCCTTCCTCTTTTTCTTCTAAATCTAGAGCCCCTCCCTTAACCTTAAACACGGGCATCTGCTTCTCTTTTCCTCTGACCATTAACTGTTTTGGCTGCTGGTTTATAGTTGGATTGTATGGGGGTGGTAGATCTGGGTATAAGCTCCGTATAGTGGGGGCGGTTGGTGTCGAGGTGTAGTCAGCTTTCATCTCAGCCTCAGCTTCCTGCTTTTTACTCAATTTAACTTTGGGTGCTTTCTGCCCTTTATCCTTATTTTTTGGATTTAACACAGCGGCTGCCAATGTTACTCTTGCCCACCTTCTAACAGCTAGGTTTAACTCTTTTTCTTTTTTTTCATGGGTTCGTCTGTAAAACAGTCCTACTTCCTCCTTTCTGTGTCTTAAAACAGCTTCTTGTGCTCTCATTTCCTTCATACCCACTTTCTGAAATAGTGATCCTTTCTTATTTATACAATCAGTGCCATAATGTTCAATCATTTCACGTTTACATATTTCCAATTCTTTCAAGCAAGTTTTCATATCTTTTGGTTCAGTCTGACTTTTCACTAACTCAATCATTCTGTCCCATTGCTGCTCTAACGTGGAACAACCAATTTCCTCACATTCTCTGTCAAATTCTCTCTCCATTGTTTTATATATATATATATATATATATATATATATATATATATATATATATATATATATATATATATATATGGGTCAGTGACAAATAAGGTGCGGCAAGATGATAAATTTTAAAAATTAAAAAAAGATGATTTAAAAGCATCCATCATGTATTTTAAAATGCAGATTGTGTTCATGTTGATTTTATGTAATTAAAACTAATATTTGCACCATTTTTTACAAATGTTAGGCCTGAATGTACCTGAAAATGTCAAATGGTGTAACTGTCAAAACATTGGAAAAATTTAATATTTTACTCCTCCTAGAAGATCTGCAAGTGTACTCACAGAAATAAAGAATTCATTTTAAAATATCATACCAACATTTATTTTATTTGCATTATGTCTAAATGTACATTTTAATGAGTTTTTGCAATATTTGGCCGGACACATGCTAAAAACAAACTTGATTTCTAAATAATCTTTGACCAATTATGTACAAATTGTTAAAAATTGACAGTGAATATCAAATACGATAGTCAACAATTTCAGCTGAAGTGGTTTTACTTTCTTTTAAATGCTGATGAAAATGTCTGACAACAAGAAATCATTGTGGTGATGAAAGGTGTACTTATTTCTCATATTATAATGACAGTTGAGGAATAATATCTGAGAGGGTGTGATTGTCATTGACAAATGTGTTCACAACCATGAAACCATGTTGCTGAACTTTAATACATAAAGTAATAACATCCTTTCCATTAAATCTGTGGCCCTCATCAATAAAATAATAATACTAAAACAAACATGTGTAGCATTTAACATCTTTTACATCACTCTGTTTCTTTTCAGTTGGTTGTGGTAAAATAAAAAAAAGTAGTTGATATTACAAAGAAGAAAAAATATCCACTATTTTATTTTTAGTTTTATGCTATTTAGGAGCAATTTGCCAAACACTGACAGGTACATAAAAGCTGCTGCCGCTCTGGATATTGCCTTGGTTCTGGGATTGAGAGCCAATGTTTGCAAACATACATGACTGACTAATGGTGGCATACAGCGAGGTATAGAAAAACATTTTAATGAGTTTCCACCAAACTTTTCTACAACTTATTTTTTTATTTTATAGATAAATTAATTAATTTAGCACCTCCTGACTTTAATACTTTTTGCCATTTATAGTTAATCCGATTCACCTCCAGTTGTTACTAATAATAGTACAACAACAGTGAGCACATTAGGAATGAAAGCCTCCAGAACTCAAGGCTGTGAGCACCCAGTCAGCAGAGGCTCATCAAAATTGTTACCACTCCTATGTTAAATTTGAACTCTTTTAAACGTTTTTCCCAAGTGCTGCTTCAACAAATTTCTAAACATAATAGTTTTAATGACTAAATTCTAATAACTAATTTCTTTTTTGTCTTTGTCATAATGACAGTAAATAATATTTCACTAGTTATTTCGCAAGATACTAGTATTCAGCTTAAAATGACATTTAAAGGCTTAACTAGGTTAATTAATGAGGTTTTTTAATTCTTCACTTTCGCCAATTGGTGAAGTTTTTTCCTTGCCGCTGTCGCCACTGGCTTGCATGGTTCGGGACTTGTAGGGCTGCGCATTGATGGATTACTCTTCAGTGTTTGGACTCTCAGCAGTGAATATTAAACCACACTGAACTAAACTGAACTTCAACACTGAACACTGGACTGACACTGCTTCAATTTTTTATAATGCTTGTGAAGCTGCTTTGACACAATCTACATTGTAAAAGCGCTATACAAATAAAGATGAATTTAATTGAATTAGGTTAATTAGGCAAGTAAGATTTTTTAGGCAAGTCATTGTATAACAGTGTATTGTTCTGTTGACAATCGAAATTTTTTTTTAAGGGGTAATAATATTGACTTTAATATTGACAGGGCTAAGTTAGCCTGTTTGCCTTACAGCAAGAAGATTGCTGGTTCAGGTCATGGATGGAGCAGGAGGCCTTCTTGTGTCAAGTTTGCATGGGTTTCCTCCAGTCAAAAGACTTGTGGTATAGGTGAATTGGAGAAACTAAATTGGCCATAGTGTATGAGTGTGTGTGCGAGTGAAAGAGTGTGTCCATTATATTAAGTGAACTGAAACATGAATTAACATTTTAAAAAAGCATTCATGTTGAGCAACATAATAGCAACATAATTATATTATCCTAGGTTTGAAGAGCTTTAATAATAAGGTTGTGGATTAAGCACCATCTTCTCAATAAATAAATAAATAAATAAGTAATGCAACACTATGAACCCAAAATAGTTCCAAATGGTAGAATAATTTATATAGCATTTTAATCAGCATCATGAACTGATGATATTTGACTAAATTGGTCCCCAACAGAAAGATGTGTAATTGGAGTCAAATGGTGTAACCAGTTACACCGTTTGACATTTCAACTTAAAATCAATTTTGACAGGCATTATTAAAATACCTAAGTAAGCACATGGACTTGGTGGGAATATACTTTAAATGTAATTTTTAAAGATAACATTTATTTTTATAATAATGACCAATTATACTGTACTCTTGGGGTCCATTTGACACGTATATAAGAATATCTGATGACTCATTAAAAAGGTCAGAGTATCTCTTATTTTAAAAAGAGTTAATATCCTATATATAATTTTTTTGCACTATATTATGTTCCCTACACTACACTGACCCCTTCCTGAATCTCTAATTTCTATCTAATCCCTAACCTCATCAGGAAGAAAATTCACTCTCTTGAAAGTTTCAAGTCTTCGTCAAGACAAGAGGGACTCCCAAGTGTTTTGCCTTGTCAGGGAAAAGGACTTCTTTCAAATACCGACGTATTCGCCCTGATAGTTAAATCTTCTACACCTTCGTCAAAGCAAAGAATTTTCAACTTAATGCCTCGCAGGGAAGAGGATTTCAGGGTAAAGGACTTCAGTACAGATTCTAATAATCTGCCCTAAAATTGCCTCCTTCAGGGAGAAGGACTTCTCTCTAGACCCTAATGATCTACCCTGAGCTGCCTTGTCAGAGAAAAGGACTTCCTTCTAGATCCTAATAATCTACTCTGATTTCTTCTTTTATTCTTTCTCACAGTTTCCACAACATTACATTATTCTCATTTTACTTTTGGTTTCTCCCGACCATTCAAACAGACAGTTAGAATACACTCAACTCAACACCTTTTTTTTAGAGTAGTCAATGGCAGAATTTTATAAAAAAGGTTTCTGCTTACCTTTGGTTTTTAGGCACACCTTTGGTGTTGAATTCAGAAATATTTGTCCATCTGATGAACTGAAAAATTCCTCCTTCCAATCACGTCGGCGGTCACCAAAATTGTCGGACTTCAAATTGTCCAATTTACATGTTCAGAAAAATTGGTTTGGAGGCGATCTGTCAAAGTTTCAAAGTTTTATTCAGTACAGACAGAGAGAAACTAAAAGTAACACATATACAGCGCCGTAGAGTTTTTATCTGCCTCTTCTTCCAGAGACACATCTTTTATAGTATGGATGTTCCTCATTTCCAATTTCAATGCATTTTTCTCTTAACAGTTTGACCATTTAAGGCCAAATACATATATACACGTTCAGCACGTACACCACGTATACCATGTACACACAGCTCATACATCCTGTCACTTCTCACAATCTCCCACCCAATGTATTTCACAAGTTGTTTTTTAGCAACTTCCCCATTTTTTGCATGAAATATTACAGCTAACCTCTGACCCAGTTTTTCACCGTTACTAATAATTCAATAATTGAATTGAACTAATACTCTAAAAGATTAAACTTAAAAAAAAAACTTAAACTGAAAAATACCACAATGACCAACAACTACCTTCTCTTAAACTGAGACAAAACTAAACTATTACTTATAGGACCTAAATCCTTTACACAGCAGATCTCACAACTCGACCTGCAACTAGAGGGATACAGAGTTAGCATTAGCTCTACTGTTAAAGATCTGGGTGTCATATCAGACAGCAATTTAACTTTCGAAAACCATATCTGCCATATCACAAAAACTGCATTCTTTCATCTGAGAAATATTGCTAAGCTACGAAGTATGCTATCCATCTCAGATGCAGAAATGCTAGTTCACGCTTTTATGACTTCTAGGTTGGATTACTGTAATGCTCTGTTCGCTGGTTGCCCAGCCTCCTCTATTAACAAACTCCAGGTAGTACAAAATGCAGCCGCCAGAGTTCTTGCCAGGTCTAGAAAATATGATCATATCACCCCAAGTTACACTGGCTGCCTGCTAAGTTTCGTATTGAGTTTAAAATATTACTTACCTATAAAGCATTAAATAATCTAGCTCCTGTTTATCTAACCAACCTTCTGTCTCGCTACAATCCAACCCGCTCTTTAAGATCTCAAAACTCAGGGCTCCTGGTAGTACCCAGAATAGCAAAGTCAAGTAAAGGGGGTCGAGCCTTCTCATTTATGGCTCCTAAACTCTGGAATAGCCTTCCTGATTATGTCCGAGGCTCAGACACACTCTCACAGTTCAAAACTAGATTAAAGACCTATCTCTTTAGTAAAGCATACACTCAATACATCACTTAGCGGTATGATGCATGAATGTGCTCCACGCATCTCCTTTATGTACATTATGAACAGCAGCTACGCTAATTATTCTCTTTAATCTCTATTTACACCTGGGGATACCCATCCCGAGGCCCCCAGAGACTATGCAGCGCCACGGATGCGATCCAGACCCGTGACGAGACGATTCCAAGGCTCCATAATTCTGGACCTCGCTGTATCCTGAGCAGCTGCTTGGCGGAGTAGCAAGCAAGAGACGGATTCCTGTGACCCTCCAAGGACAGACGAGCCTCGAGTTCTCCAGCCTCCGGCGACAAGACAGCAGCTAGAGCTGCGCACTGATTGAATACTCTTCTGTGTTTGGACTCTTAAGTAGTGAATATTAAACAACTCTGAACTGAACTGTACTTCAACATTAATAACTGGACTGACACTTTCAATTTACCATAACCTTCTATGTGAAGCTGCTTTGACACAATCTACATTGTAAAAGCGCTATATAAATAAAGGTGAATTGAATTGAATTTAATTGTATTTTAACAAAAACACAGAGAGAACCAAATGCGAAATAATAGGTTTGCTTCCAAGAAGATTAAAGTATATTACATTTTGTTTTTATACTGTAACGAGTTTGAGAATTTTTATAAAAATTATAAAAAAAGAAGAAATTATAAAAAAAATTGGAGGAAGATTGGGATGTAGAAAAACTGCACTGGAATACTATGTTGATGTTTGGATGAAATGTGGAAAGTAAAAACAAAAAGTTTGTAAATCTATTATCAATGATGATAAAGGAAAATGTTGTTTTTTTAATATCTTTATTGAAAATTTTTCAACTTTAACAAACCACACAACAAAAATACACATAACAGGCCACAAAAAAGGATGGAAAACTTTTTTTTTAAAACCTATTAAGAATACATAAAAAGATAAAGAGAAAAAAGAATTAGATAAATAAAAGTAAGATAATTAAAATAAAATAGGTAAAGAAAGAAGGTAGCACAACACAAATTCTAGTCTATGCACTCACTTAAGGTATTTTGGGAGGAAAACCTTTCCATAGAATAGTTGACAAATTAGCCTCTAAATTGCTAATATAAGGCTTCCAACATTATAGAACTAACTTGGCCATCCATTAACTAAACATGTTAAATATTCCAGTGGGATTAGCTTCATTAAAATCTTGTGCCATCCCTTCTAATCGCTTATCCATCTCAATAATATATTTTTCCTGGCTGCAAACGTAAGAAGATTGTAAAGGCTCTTTTCATTGGATAAAATGAAGGATTGATCCGGTAGACCTAGGATCAAAAATACAGGCCAAATCCATAGCCAATTCTTTGTCAAAAAAACACACATTTCAGATACAATCTTGGCCCAGTATATTTGTAATTGATTACATGATCAGAGACAATGAGTGAGATAGCCAATTTGTGTTTTACACTTAAGGCATAGAGGTGAAAGGGCATTGTTAAATGTAGGGATGCACCGATACCAGTATCGGGTATCGGGTCGATACTTGGTTAAAGTACTCGTACTCGTTTCGTAAATGTAGGGCCGATACCACACACCGATACCACTCAACAGTAATTTGTTGTCCTACCTGATGTTGTACCTTCAATGTCTTAATGTATTAATTAATCTATTATATATTACATAGGGCTGTCAAAATTAGCGCGTTAACGCACACCGATTAATTTGAAATATTTAAGTTGTTAAAAAAATTAATGTATTTAACGCAGTGGCAGTTTTTTTTTATTTCCTGTTGTGGCTTTTACAGGGGTTGTAGTCCATGGCGCAGGGCATTGTGGGTGTGTAGTTCGCCACGCATGCTGTTGAATGTGCGTGTGCGCTGTGTGTGTGTGCGCGGTGAATTAGAGGGAGAAAGTTTGATCCGGTTTTGTGTTAAGTTTACTCCTGTAATTCCACCCGGGAGCTGTTTTGGACTGTGAAGCTGAAAGCACTAAAAAAAGTAAAAGAAGGGCATACATCGAGTACTTTTGTCCGTCTCATCATTTGCACGAGCCTGTGAGTTAACGAGCTGTTACTCTGCCGCCGGGCATCGCGGAGAAAGTAACACGTGTGTTCAGGGCCGGTGCGTCCATAGGGGCGATAATATGGATCCATGTAAATGTCGCAACACTGCCTTTAGATCAGGTGATGCACAGGCCTACAGCACTTCCAGGGCTAATCTGAAGAGAGGCATCGAAAAGGCCAAGCACTGCTACAAGCTGAAGCTAGAGGAGCATTTTTTCAACTCTGATCCTCGGCGCATGTGGCAGGGCAACTACAAACCCAGCCATTCCACACCCACAGCCACAGCCTCAGATGTCTCCTTCCTGAACGAGCTAAATGACTTTTATGCCCGCTTTGAAAGAGACAATAAAGATCCCAACACCAAGATCACTTCCTCAATCAACCACTCACCCATCACACTCACCTCCTCAGAAATCTGCACCGCACTGAGTCGGATCAATGTGCGTAAGGCTGCTGGACCAGACGGTATTTCAGGGGGGCGTCCTCAAAGCATGTGCAGAACAGCTCGCTGGGGTATTCACAGACATTTTCAACCTGTCCCTTAACCTAGCAGCTGTACCAACATGCTTTAAAACCAACTCCATCGTGCCAGTGCCGAAACACTCTAGCCCAACATGCCTGAATGACTACCGCCCTGTAGCACTCACACCCATCATCATGAAGTGCTTTGAGCGGCTGGTCCTGACACATCTGAAAGACTCTCTCCCATCCACACTGGACCCACATCAGTTTGCCTACCGTGGCAACAGGAGCACAGAAGATGCAGTCTCCATAGCACTGCACTCTGTACTCACACACCTGGTAAATAAAAACACTTATGCACGAATGCTGTTTGTTGACTTCAGCTCAGCATTTAACACTGTCATACCCTCTAAGCTGCTGATCAAACTTAGAGAGCTGGATATCAACACGTCTCTCTGCAACTGGGTTATGGACTTTCTAACTAACAGACCTCAGAATGTTAGATCAGGCCACATCTGCTCCACCACCGTCACACTCAACACTGGTGTACCTCAGGGCTGTGTGCTGAGCCCCTTCCTCTACTCCCTTTTTACCATCGACTGTAGGCCCATGAACAGATCCAACACCATCATTAAATTTGCAGATGACACCACAGTGATTGGTTTAATCAGCAACAATGATGAGACTGCCTACAGGAGGAGATACAGCATCTGGCCACTTGGTGCACCAACAATAATCTGCTCCTTAACACCACCAAGACCAAGGAGCTCATTGTGGACTTCAGGAAGGGACGAACAGGCTCACATGATCCCATCCACATCAATGGGATGGCCGTTGAGTCTGTCTCATCCTTCAAGTTCCTGGGGACCCACATCTCAAGGGACCTCTCCTGGACCACCAACATCTCCAGTCTGATCAAGAAGGCTCACCAGCGCCTATTTTCTTAAGGCAACTTAAAAAGAACCAGCTGTCATCAGCCGTCCTGGTGAACTTCTACCGCTGCACAATAGAGAGCATCCTGATCAACAGTCTGGTATGGAAGCTGCTCTTTTGCTGAGCGGAAGGCCCTGCAGCGGGTGGTGAAAACTGCCCAACGCATCACAGGGACTCCACTTCCTGCTATAGAAGACATTCAGAAAAAACACAGTCTTCGCAGAGCACGTAGTATACTCAAGGACCCCTCTCACCCTGCTCACAGACTGTTTTCTCTCCTGCCTTCCGGCAGGCGCTTCAGGCTTCCTCGGACAAAAACCAGCAGACTGAGGAACAGCTTTTTCCCCAGAGCTGTCTCCCTTTTGAACTTTGCCCCCCACTGACTCTTCTGACCCCCACACACCCCCCCCACTCTCCTCATAACTTATACTCCTCACAGTCACTGCACTACTGAACATTTGCACATTTAAAAAATTGCACATATTCATTGCACTGATTCATTTATGTGACCTGTACATACCCACTGTACATAGACATCTGTAATTGTTTATCTATCTGCACACTTTTGATTATTAATAAGCAACCTACATTGCACTGATTCATTTATGTGAACTGTACATACTCACTGTACATATACATTTGTAATTATGTTTATCTGCACACTTTTGATTATTAATAAGCAACCTGCATTGCACTGATTCATTTATTTGAACTGTACACACCCACTGTACATATACATTTGTAACTGTTTATCTATCTGCACACTTTTGATTATTAATAAGCAACCTACATTGAACTGATTCATTTATTTGAACTGTACATACCCACTGTACATGTACATTTGTAATTATGTTTATCTATCTGCACACTTATTATTAATATCAACCTGTACCTACAATCATTTATTGTAAATCTGGGCTCATAATCAAGTCAACCTGTATATAATGTTCATAGTACATCCATCTGTAAATATCACCATAGTTTTTCTATAACTGCACCTTACAATTTATATCTGTATTCTGCACTTGCTGCTATTGCACTTCTGGTTAGACCTAAACTGCATTTCGTTGCTTTGTACTTGTACATGTGTAATGACAATAAAGTTGAATCTAATCTAATCTAATCTAATGTCCTCAGTGAAAGTGCCAGATGATGTCGCAAGCTGTCAAAGACAGCCCATTCCTCTCTAAGTTGATTCCAAGCACCCTCAAATGTTTCATTAAGTTTGATGTGTTTCCCCCCTACACGCAACTTTTGTAAAGCGTCTGCTTCGCGTTGCTGTATCAGAATCCTTGCTTGAGAAATACAGTCATACTTTAAGAACCGTAGTCCTGCGTGGTGATGATTTGAAGGTAGTGTGTGTCTCTGTCTGTGTGTGTGTGTGTGTGTGTGTGTGTGTTGTCACCTGATAATGTCAACAGACAGGATTGTCTTATAGCAACTTGCTAAATGTTAAGGAGGACTAAGCAAAATTGTTTCTACTTTATAATTAATGTTCTCAACTCGCAAAACAACTTTACAATGAATACAATTGTTTGTATTAAATACTTTTTTTTATTTCCTACCAATTTCCATATTTGCAATGCCTGTATTTTGGATTTTTTTGTAGTTCACTTAGAATCCAACATGGAAATAATTTTTATTTCTGTAATAAATACGGCTTTTCGTGATTAATCATGATTAATCACAGACAAAAGTGTGATTATTTAGTTAATTTTTTTAATCAATTGACAGCCCTAATATTAATAGCTTAGTCCTTATAAACAATCCATTTATAAATACATTATTACCGAATCTATAGGCTACTGAAGAATAAACCGAATATGAAATATGATCCTTGCATAATGATAACAGCTAAACAAGCTAGCACTCTTTTTATATATGAACTATAAATAAAAAAAATTAATGAAATTTTAAGTAATGGAACTGTAAAAAAATCTAAAGGCTAAAGGCTAAATAAAAGCACCTCGTCAGAGCTGAACTTCACTGCGGTCTGTATAAATGTATAAATATTTTGATAAGTATCGTTAATGGAATATTTATAATGATATGATCTTGCTTTTGGTTATATCAATAACGACTCTGATCTCCTGCGTGCGCGCCATATGGCTGGCAGCGTATAACCTAGGCTAAGCATATATTATACACATTAAAACACATTCATACAAACTAGCCACCCTTTGATTGATTTTTTTTGTTTCTGTATATTTTTTATCAAACGAAAAATGCAATAATTAGTTTATTTTGATTTTCATTTTATTAGAATTAATATAATTATTAAGTTACACAACTTCTACATAACATTGGCTGTGATTGTGTTTTTACAGATGTCCTACAGAAAGACTTTTTGGCTCAAAGATATTTATACCTGTTAATTTCAGTGCTGTATATTGACAGATTTCGCAAAGGCTTCGGCTATTCTAACTGTCGGCTGGTGCAGCCTCAGTTTTGCGACTTTATGGACGTCTGGATGATATCGAGAGAGAGATGAGATCATATGGGATGAATTTAGTATCAATATTATTTGCAAACGCATGTTCTGT
>CAIGQQ010040405.1:3172582-3199769 GCA_903798035.1 Danio albolineatus | reverse complement strand
AAGAAACGTTGATTTTCGGTTGAAATTATGTCATTTTGCTATCTGGGTTGCTCCTTGGCTGTTGAGCCAGCTGTATCCTCTATCTCTCTATGTTAATGCAGTTTCAACACCATTGATGAGATGGTTCTCTGTGCACCACACCCATCCCCATTCTACAATGGTTACCATTTGGTTGAGATGTAGTCACCTCAAACAATGAAGAGACAACAAACTGTTGACTTCTCATAAGTCAGCCCGTTTGGGAAATGAGCATCAATTCACCATTTAGAGTGGAAGTTGGGTCGAGGCAGACATATTTCTTACAGTCCCCTCTCTGATGCTCTTTGGCCCAGAAAGAAGCATCACAACCACTCTCTCACAAATCACACCTCCCTTCATGGGCAGGTGCCCAGTGGCGGTAAAGCCCTGGCTTAGGTTGTTCTTGGCTGGGCACCATGAATCTTACCCGTCTTGGGGTCATCACCTCATGCACACTGGTTATTGCTCCATCCAATTAGGTGAGTTGTCATAGTCTCTTCTTTAAATTTGGAACTATAAAATTCAAACAATTTCTTGGGTTTGGGAGAGGAGCACATGAAAACCATGACATCTAATATTCTAATTTATCAATCTCAAAGTACTACAGTCAAAAGCCAAAGGAGCAAGAACATCAATCAATAGAGAAAATAGTGTGTGTGTGTGTGTGCGTCCATCTGTTTATGTGTGTGTGTCTTTCTGTGCGTGTCTGCATGCTTGTATGCAAGCATTGTCTCTTCTCGTTCATTTTCTTAGCATGTACATAGATTATCCATATGTACCATTGCACAGTATACTGTCCATTTAGTGCAAACATTGTTCTTTTTTTTCACTCACTGTGCCCACTTTCTCTGTAAGATCCTCATTAAAATCCAAATCAAATCAACATTAAAATCAAATAATAAAAACATTAAATATTTGCATTAACTACACCATGTACAGTCACAACGCAACATATATGCAATTATAAATTATTTAATAAGAAAACACGCTTTTCTTACCTCTCTCTCCTTTGTTGTTTTGGAAGTTCTCGCTGGATGGCTCGCCAGTGTAAGAAAAAATGAGGACGACGTGGAAATCTCAATAAAGATGTTTATTCAGCATAGCAGTCTCAAAATACACTGCAGTATCTTGGGTTCACCGGAGTCAGAATGAACCCTGAACATTCTTAAACTTAAACCTTTATACTGTTTTAGCTGTTGCCTCTAGACTTCGCTTTTAGATGTAAATTAAGTTGCTCCTTGGCTGTTGAGCCAGCTGTACCCTCTATCTCTCTATGTTAATGCAGTTTCAACACCATTGATGAGATGATTCTCTGTGCACCACACCAATCCCATTCTACAATGGTTACCATTTGGTTGAGATGTAGTCACCTCAAACAATGAAGAGACAACAAACTGTTTATTTCTCATAAGTCAGCCCATTTGGGAAATGAGCATCAATTCACCATTTAGAGTGGAAGTTGGGTCGAGGCAGACACATTTCTTACATATCTGATTTAAAAAAAATAAATAAATCACAGGTGTATGACAACACAAACCACATCTGTAACCACATCCACTCTGTATTTATATTATTCATTCAATTTTTGTAAAAGATCCTACTATACAACACTGTACTACAAGATCTCACAATCAGCAGCATATCAAAAAGAAAAATATAGGTGCATGTTGTTTGTTTAAAGTCAAGTGGAACAGTTCGCGAAAATCAAGATGCATCTTTCCAAGTAGGCTGTATTCAATAATATGAATCAAGTTACTACAGTCTATTTCTCACCTTAAATGTTTTCTTAAACATGTTTAAATGGACCATTTATAAGCTTAAGCAAGAGGTGGGAGGCATGTGTTTGTCAAAGCAAAAATTTAATAACATTACATTTAAAAAATATATTTTAATTAAAGCCCTTTTCAAAACGGTGTTGATAAAACTATGACAGGATTCAGAAAACAATTAAATCAACATATAAAATTATCAACATATAAAAACATATAAAAAAATCACTATCAATATTGGTTAATACAGTAAACATTTAAAGAAGCGTGAGGCATCGAGGTTTTGTACATGACGCATTGTAGATAAAATAAATCATAAAGCCTAGTGACACAATATGTAAATGTTATATTACAACTTGTGTTTATCTACACTAAATGCATGTGAGCTTGAACTACATGCCAAACAGAAAGTAGTGGATGCGCAGGCCCGGCGCAACGGGGGAGCAAAAAGGGGCTATAAAAAGAATTTGTGCCCCCTCAGTTTTCATAAAGCATTAGTTCACTCAAAACTGAAAATACATTAACACTCTGTCATTCCAACATTCAGAAAGCAAATTTAGAAATTTTATATAATGAAAAAGCAATTAAATAATGAAAATTGTGAAATTAAAGCAATAGTCCAGAGATCTAGTCCCCGCATCAGGCCAGGGTGTGTCCGTATAAGCACACGGCGGTCGAGGCGCAAATAAACAGGAGAGAAAACTGGACTAGCAAAGGACATGAAGGCGAGCAGCCAAGTTTATTACATGTAATTCTTTAAATACAACTCTTAAGCTCTTAAGGGAAAAAGCGCAAAATAAATGTGCTGTTTTAGCAGAGACGCAACTGCCTGTCATTTTTACATTCGGTTTTCAGTTAGGGGTTAATATAAGCCTAATTAAAATGTTCAGTAGGACACTGCACAGTCCGACAGTAGCCGACACTATAAGTAATATTATAATTTATTATATCCATTATTGGGCGCCACGGTGGCGTAGTGAGTAGCACGTTCGCCTCATAGCAAGAAGGTCGCTGGTTTAAGCCTCGGCTGGGTCAGTTGGCATTCCTGTGTGGAGTTTAGCATATCGATTTTATTTTGAATTTAGTTCATGGACCTAAAAATTAAAATGTAACCTGAAAACAAGTTATTAAAATAAGCTTAATGAATAAATAAAATGAGGGGTTTATGGAGGCGTTTTTACAAGTGCCAACCAGACACACACACACAAAAAAAAACTCTTGATAACAAAAAGCTAACATAACATAAAACTTTATTTTTTACCTTTAAGTTATATATAGTCTATTGAATTGCATGTTATCCTCGCCTAAATTTAACCTATTTTCACGGAAATAATTGAATTTCTTATTTGAGGTATAAGACAGACTCTGTGTTTCTGGCTACACTAATGCCTTAAAATGTAACTAAGTTGTGACTAACAGTAACAGTCACATTGTAACTAAGTTGTGCAGCTCTGCACAAGACATCTGGCCATAGGAGAAATGGTCGTGCCCAACTGAGCCTGGTTTCTCTCTAAGTTTTTTTAATTCTTCACTTTCGCCAATTGGTGAAGTTTTTTCCTCGCTGCTGTCGCCACTGGCTTGCATGGTTTGGGACTTGTAGGGCTGCACATCGATGGACCTCTTCAGTGCTTGGACTCTCAGCAGTGATTATTAAACCACGCTGAAATGAACTAAACTAAACTTCAACACTGAAAACTGGACCGACACTGTTTAAAATTTTTATAATGAATGTGAAGCTGCTTTGACAATCTACATTGTAAAAGCGCTATACAAATAAAGATGAATTGAACACATTTAACAACTATAAATTTTTTTAACAACATCAGATTGTAACATTTAACTTTTTCAACACTGATATTTGTTGGGTAATAGGCTAGGCTACACGTGAAGACTGATTTATGCTGATTTCATTATATTTATTGACCAGTTACTACCGTGGGTTAGGTTGCATGTATAGGCATAGGTTGATGTCCTTATCTAAAACGTTAAATATTTATATTATTTGAAATAAAACGAAAAGAAATAAAGACACTAAAATATAATTTAAACAACTCGTTTGGTGCTGAAGCCGTGATCCGTCTGTGTTATAGTAAACTGTATCATTCATGCATCATTATTAAAATCAAAAAAGCGTAACTGTACATGTTATTAAAAGTATATTACTGCAGTAATGCAAAGTAATAATAAATAAGTGAATAAATAGCCTAAATGAAAGAAACAAGGGAAAATCAGTCACCAGGTCTAGTGCCACCCTATTATAAGTGCCCCATCAATCCTGGCAGTGACTGTTTTGCACGATGGGACAGTATAGTGGGGCTTGACGTGATTCATTAAACGTTTGAAAACTTCTATAATAAAACCAATAGACAGCAAGTCTTTTGCTGTCATTTACGCTATTAGCTGCGTCATCTTCACTGCTCCAATGCTCATCTAACAGGTCGTGGCACCGGCATCATCTCTTTGTGTTAATGTGTAAGATGGTAATGCATCAAACTCGTTGTGGGGTTGCAGACGAGTGTGGCGATGCACAGCTTACACTTGACTTGAAGTGTTGCCAGACATCGCTGCACTTTTAAAAGATTCAGTTTAAATAACATGCGAATGTGCGCGTCTGTGTGCTGTCATGTGTGCGCTGTGTTGCGGCGCTGAGTGGTGCATCTGGTGTGCAACGCCCTATAACCAATCATTTTTCTGTACTATTCTCCTCTTTTCTACCTTACTTTCTTCTCCCATCCTCCCCTCTCTTCCCTCCACTCCCCTCAACTTTCTTAAAAAAAAAAAAAAAGTTGATCAGCGATCAAATGTAAATAGTTTTCTCTTCCTGTAGTCGACATTTTAAAAATGCATCAAAACCTTTTATCAAAATTGTCCTAAAACTATACTTTATTCTTGTCCTAGCACAACTCATTTAAAGCAATTTTCATTAAACTTGAAATGTTGACTACTGTAGCTTTTGTATATCTGGTTGACTTTATAACTTAAGTGTAGGGTACATCAGCTAATGTACCTTAGTATTATTTTGTAAGACATTGAACCCCAAACAGCTTCCTATAGGCAGATTAAAATGTTTAAAATTTTTCAGTGGAGGAATGCGAGTGAGAGAAACATATTGCACAACTACTGTCTGTCTGTCACGATCAGAAGGAGGAGATAAGTCAAGCGTACAAAACAGCAGTATTTAATAACTGGTTAAGCGGTTGACACAAGATGAAGACTTGAAAGGGACGAGGGTATAGGGATAGGAATCCAGGCAGAGCAGTGATAGTTCAGAGTTCATGAAAGTCACTTCCCTGTGAGGAGATTCTGATGAAGACGGATCGCTGGGAGCACAGGAGGAGATGCGAGGAACTGAGCAGGTTAGGGAGATCGTGTCCATTGGTGATACTCGACAAGGTGGAAGTGAAGGAAGGGAACATATATAGTGTGTCCGGAGTGGAATCAGGTGCAGGGCTAATAGGCTGGGGATTGTGCACGGCTGGAATTGATTGGGAGTGATGAGAAGAGGAGTGCCGAGCTGGGGACGTGACACTGTCTAGCTACTGTATACTAGATAATTTTCTAACTAAACTAGATTTACTTTTCCATCCGAGTAAAACACTTCACAACTAAGAGCCATTTACCACACCATAATGAGCTTTGTAATGTATAATTTATGGTATAATTAATAATTCATGAAGATACTGAAAGTATGTACTGCAGTGTGTTTATTAAGACACACAAGTAGATGGCACACACACACCTATAAAGGTACGGGTGGTTTATTGAGATTTTTTTCCCAAAAAAAGTCACATCATGGGATATGGAGACCCACCTTTCCTTTTGTCCTACAGCTTAGTAAGAAATATAAATCTTCTCCATATTGCATGTGGAATACTGCTGTCTACTCAGAATTTTATTATTGTGAAAGAGTCTGGAAATATTAACACCTGACATCCTACAACAATGTGGGGACAGGGCAAAAGTGGGCGTTTCTGACTGAATCATGCATTATGAGGACAGCCATGAGTGTTACACACACACAGTAACAATCATGGATTATGGGCACAGTTATGCCGAGTTCAGACTGCATGATTTTCAAAGTAGTTGTGTAACAGATGTTTTCACACTGCATGATTATCTGGGCTAGCGTTTTGTCACTGCTTTGTTTAAACCCATTTCACACTGCATGATTTGAGTCGCCGATGCCTGGGAGATATTTGGCGTGCTGAATATCTGGAGCTGTCGGCGACTCAAATCATGCAGTGTGAAATGGGTTTAAACAAAGCAGTGACAAAACGCTAGCCCAGATAATTGCGATTCTCTCAGATCGCGTCTTTGATAGTTCATATTGTGTGAGTGTCACTCGCGTGCACGAGCACCGATTTGCCTGTGATTTCAGGCATTTGTCGGCGATTTCTCAACCCGTCGGTGAGTCAAAATCGGGGCTAAAACCATGCAGTCGGAACTAGGCATTGGTGTTTAACTGGACTTTACTCATACACACCGACACACATTACTAACACTGGATTATGGGCACAGTTAGTGTTTAACTGGACTTCACTCATACACACTGACACACATTAATAACACTGGATTGTGAAGACAATTAGTGTTTAACTGGACTTCACTCATACACACCAACACACATTACTAACACTGGATTATGAGGACAATTAGTGTTTAACTGGACTAGCTAATAGATAAACAGACAGACGGATAAATAGATGGATAGATAGATGGATGGATGGAGAGACATAGTTAAATAGATAGATCAATAACATCAAATCGTCTCAAATGCATTTATTCAACAAGGCTTTTTAATAAAACAACAACTTAATGACAACATTTTTAGGGGTTCTGCCCCTTAAAGGGTTAGTTCAACAAAAAATGAAAATTGCTTTACTCACCTTAATGCCATCCTCAGTGTACATGACCTTCTTTTAGATTTTTTTTCAGAAGGAATTCTCCTGGGCACTTTCAAACTTTATAATGTTCTTTGATTCGGTTAGGTTCATCTGATGCCAATGCGCGAGCAGCAACTGGAGTTCATAATTCATCAAAAATTTATATTTTTGTTACAAACCTATCGATCCGCTTCAAAAGACATGACATGTATTGGAACGGTTTGACGATGGACAGTTGTACTTTCTTCAATGATCCAAAAAGGCCTACACTTTACATCCATTATAGCAGTGGTTCTCAACTGGTTTGGCCACGGGACCCACATTTTACATGTGTCACGGTTGCAGTTTTATGCTCTCTCCGGATTGTCTGTTTCACGTGGGGTTGTCTTGTTTTGATCATTCACGTGTTTATTGTTGTGGTGCGTCTGGGCAGATCACGGGTTATGACGTCACTCAGCTGTTCTGATTAGCACCAGCTGAGTGTCATTATTAGGGCTATATATGGACACCGCTGCTATGTTTCTGTGTCAGTTCGTTGTGTATGTCAGTTGTGTTGTCACTTACCGTCCTTTGTGTTCAGGACAGCTAGGAGTGACCACCGGACCTCGTCTGTTTTCCTTCCCGACCTTCCTCAGCCCTGTCTGCCCGTCCGGTCTTTGCTAGATCCTGTGTGATTATTTTGACTCTGTCAATAAATCATTTTTACTTGCATTTGGATCCATACCTGTTTATTCCAGTGTGACAGAACGAACTGACCAGCTACATGGATCCAGCAAGCGTATCACAGATTTCCGAGTTTGTCACTGCCAGCAATGCCAGGATCAACAGACAGGATGAAGCATTGGCCACAACAGCTCAGGCCATTCAGACCTTGGTTGGCCAGGTTTCTCTGCTGACCACCCAGGTGCAACAGCTGGCTGCTGGAGCGGCGCAGGGAGAGGACGCACCGGCTCACGAGGAGTCACCGGCCCAGAGGGTGACTAGCCATCCTGCTGAACCTCGTCTTCCTCCTCCGGCGGGTTACGCGGGGGAGCCTCACTCATGTCGAGCGTTCATATCGAAATGCTCACTATACATCTCTCTGCAGCCATCTTCTTTTCCCACGGAGCAGTCTAAGGTCGCATTCGTGATTACCCTCCTCTCCGGGAAAGCGGCCCTTTGGGGAACAACAGCCTGGGAACAGAAACTACCCTGCTGGCGGCGGAGTGTGGCTGGAACATGGAGGCACAGTGGGACATGTTCCTGCATGGATTATCCGACCGTCTACAGGATGAAATTTATTCAATGGACCTGCCGAAAACCCTGGACGAGCTCGTGGAGCTCGCTGTCCGGGTCGATTCCAGACTGCGTCGCAGAGAGACTCTGAAACACCAAGGGAGGCTCTCGGATCCAGTTCCGGGGTTTCCAGTTTCAGTTGTGGCGGCGGAAGCGAGGGAGCTTGACCCGGAACCCATGCAGGTGGGCAGATCCCGCCTGTCCGTGCAGGAAAAACGCCGACGCAGAAACGAGGGACTGTGTCTCTACTGTGGTGCCGCGGGACATCGAGTGGCTTCTTGTCCCGTAAAAGACAACACCCATCAGTAGGTAAGAGGTTACTGGTGGGTGAGATCAGCCTAAATAAACCCTCTGTGACGGCTACTGTACTGCCCGTTACCCTGATATGGGGTTCCGGAACTCAAAACACCCAGGCCCTTATTGATTCCGGGTCGGAAGGGAATTTCATTGACACCAGTTTTGCTTTCAGTTCTAAACTTCCGGTTATCGCTCTCACCCAACCCATTGCTGTACGCGCCCTTAACGGGCTGTCTCTTCCCACTATCACTCACTCCACTAAACCCATTAAACTGATCACGTCCGGTAATCATGTTGAACATATATCTTTTTTTTTAACAGACTGTTCTAACACACCAGTAGTTTTAGGTCATCCATGGTTAGTCCTCCACAAACCACATATTAATTGGGGTCTGAATACTATATTCTCGTGGAGTGAGAGCTGTCATGAGTCCTGTCTTTCGTCTGCTCGTTCTGCTGTGTCTTGTTCTGTGTTTCAGGAGGAGAGCATGGACCTGTCAAACGTGCCCAGTGAGTACCTAGACCTGAAGAAAGTGTTCAGTAAGTCTCGGGCTGCTTCTCTTCCTCCTCACCGTCCCTACGACTGTGCTATAGACTTATTACCAGGGACCTCTCCGCCTAAAGGCAAGTTATACTCTCTTTCTGTTCCTGAGAGGGAGGCCATGGAGAAATATATTTCTGATTCTCTGGCAGCTAAGACAATCCGCCCCTCTTCTTCACCGGCGGGAGCGGGATTTTTTTTCGTGAAAAAGAAAGACGGATCCCTTCGACCCTGTATAGACTATCGAGGGCTGAATGACATCACGGTGAAGAATACCTATCCTTTGCCGTTGATGTCCTCAGCATTCGAGCGCCTGCAGGGGGCGTCCTTTTTCACGACATTAGATCTCTGCAATGCCTATCATTTGGTTCGCATAAGAGCGGGGGACGAGTGGAAAACTGCATTTAATACCCCCAGGGGGCATTTTGAATATTGTGTTCTTCCCTTTGGTCTTTCTAATGCCCCTGCAGTTTTCCAAGCACTCGTTAACGATGTGTTGCGAGATATGATAGATCAGTTCATTTATGTCTACCTGGATGACATTCTGATTTTTTCCCGTTCTCTCCAGGAACATGTGCAACACGTCAGACGAGTGCTTCAGAGGCTGCTAGAGAATGGGCTTTTTGTCAAGGCGGAGAAATGCGTGTTTCATGCACAGTCTGTTCCTTTTCTGGGACACATTGTGTCGGCCGAGGGCGTGCGCATGGATTCAGAGAAGATTCAGGCTGTGGTAAAATGGCCAATCCCGGAGTCTCGTAAGGCCCTGCAGAGATTTCTGGGTTTCGCTAATTTTTACCGGCGTTTTATTCGCAATTTCAGCCAGCTCGCCGCCCCTCTGACTTCCTTAACCTCCTCCAAAACTCCCTTCAGGTGGTCGAGTGCGGCACAGGCAGCATTCTCAAAATTAAAGGACTGCTTTGTTTCAGCCCCCATCCTGGTGACTCCTGATCCGTCCCGGCAGTTTGTGGTGGACGTTGATGCGTCTTAGGTGGGGGTGGGCGCTATCCTGTCCCAGCGCGCATCCTCGGACGACAGAATTCATCCCTGCGCGTTTTTTTCACACCGGTTATCTCCCGCAGAACGCAATTACGACATTGGTAATAGGGAGTTGTTGGCTGTCAAACTCGCTTTGGAGGAGTGGCGTCATTGGTTGGAGGGTTCGGGGGTTCCCTTTATAGTTTGGACCGACCATAAGAACCTTGAGTATATCAAGACCGCTAAACGACTCAGCTCCAGGCAAGCTAGGTGGGCATTATTTTTCGGACGTTTCGATTTTACCATCTCGTATCGACCGGGTTCCAAAAACATCAAACACGACGCGTTATCTCGCCTTTTTGATTTTTCCGAGCGCAATACGTCTCTTGAGCCCATCATCCCTCAGAGAATTTGTGTTTCTGCTGTGACATGGGAGATTGAGAGCAAGGTCCGCACAGCCTTGGAAGGGGTAACGCCCCCGCCCGGATGCCCACCCAGTCGTTTGTTTGTGCCGGAGGATACTCGGTCTGACGTCATTCAATGGGGACACTCTTCCAAAGTGGCTTGTCATCCAGGGGTGAGTCGAACCTTATTTCTAGTTAAACAGCGATTCTGGTGGCCAGCTATGGCACGGGACATACGTGAGTTTGTTTTGGCCTGTTCTGTTTGCGCTGTTTCTAAGACTTCTAATCGCCCGCCCGCTGGGCTTCTTCAGCCGCTGTCAGTGCCTTCGAGACCCTGGTCACACATCTCGCTAGATTTTGTCACAGGTCTCCCGCCATCTGATGGCAATACGGCCGTTTTGACCGTGGTGGACCGGTTCTCGAAGGCTACTCATTTCATTCCTCTGCCCAAATTACCTTCAGCCAGAGAGACAGCGGATGCTGTAATAAATCACGTCTTTCGCATTCATGGCCTCCCGACGGACGTGGTTTCTGACAGGGGGCCTCAGTTTGTCTCTAAATTTTGGAGAGAATTCTGTTGTTTATTGGGGGCGACTGTAAGTCTTTCTTCTGGTTTCCATCCTCAGAGTAACGGACAAACAGAAAGGGCCAACCAGGATCTCGAGCGTATGTTGCGTTGTTTGGTTTCTCAGAATCCCGCCTCCTGGAGCCAGCAGCTACCATGGGTGGAGTACGCACACAATTCATTACCAGTGTCAGCCACGGGCCTGTCTCCGTTTCAGTGTAGTTTAGGGTACCAGCCACCTGTTTTTCCCAGTCTGGAATCCGAAATCGCGGTCCCCTCCGCTCACGCCTTTGTCCAGAGGTGCCGGCGCACTTGGAACAGGGCCAGACAGACTCTCCTCCAAGTGGGCGCGCGCACCAAGGCTAAAGCCGATCGCCACCGGTCGAAGCCTCCCGTCTACGTCGTCGGTCAAAAAGTGTGGCTTTCAACCAAAAATATTCCTTTGCGATCCGTATGTAATAAACTTGCACCTAAATTTATTGGCCCATTTACTGTCATCAAGATCATTAGTCCGGTGGCAGTCCGCCTCAAACTTCCTCCAGCGTACAGGAGAATTCACCCCGTTTTTCATGTCTCCAAATTAAAGCCCGTTTTTCATGCGGCCATTAATCCGCCCTCGTCGGTCCCTCCCCCGCCGCGTCTCGTAGATGGAGAGACCGTTTATTCGGTTAAGCGCATTCTGGACTCGAGACGGAGGGGGCGAGGATTTCAGTACTTGGTGGACTGGGAAGGTTACGGTCCAGAGGAGAGGAGTTGGGTTCCTGCTCGGGACATACTGGATCACTCTCTTATCGATGATTACAATCGCCAGGTAAGCTCTTCTGGGAGCACCAGGAGGTGCTCCTAGGAGAGGGGGTACTGTCACGGTTGCAGTTTTATGCTCTCTCCGGATTGTCTGTTTCACGTGGGGTTGTCTTGTTTTGATCGTTCACGTGTTTATTGTTGTGGTGCGTCTGGGCAGATCACGGGTTATGACGTCACTCAGCTGTTCTGATTAGCACCAGCTGAGTGTCATTATTAGGGCTATATATGGACACCGCTGCTATGTTTCTGTGTCAGTTCGTTGTGTATGTCAGTTGTGTTGTCACTTACCGTCCTTTGTGTTCAGGACAGCTAGGAGTGACCACCGGACCTCGTCTGTTTTCCTTCCCGACCTTCCTCAGCCCTGTCTGCCCGTCCGGTCTTTGCTAGATCCTGTGTGATTATTTTGACTCTGTCAATAAATCATTTTTACTTGCATTTGGATCCATACCTGTTTATTCCAGTGTGACAACATGGTCATCAAGCCGCGACCCAAATTTTTAGGAACTGTAATATAATTATAGGAATTATGATTAATTTGTATTTATTTGTTAACATACACAAGTAGTGAAAGAAAAGTCATGAGAAAATCAGCAAGACTTACAAATAAAAAATATTTTATTGCTGACATTTAACAAAAGGTATCAAATTATAGAAATATTACAAAGTAAAAACGACAAACACTGTAAACAGTGGTTAGGGTAAGGAAAGGTTGTTACCATAAATACACAAAACTGAACTGTTAATAAAACATTAACACTGATCTTGTTGAACAGAACAAACCAGCAAATTGTAAAATGATTAAAACACCCATAACCTTTTTTACATCTAATATGACAGCAATTATAAACATGTTTCACTTAACAGTAATTGGGGAAGATAACTGAGGATGTGGATTACTGATATGATAGAGTTTCAAAGTCAGGAGTGATGGTAGACAGTGCTACCCGAAGATCCTGCTCTATGTACAACCTGTTCCTTTGCTTGGAGTCAAGCTGCACCAAGGAAGAGAAGCCACTTTCATACAAATACATAGTTTTGAATGGGATGGGTTTGATCACACTCTCAGATCGCGAAAACTGGGAGAGGCTTACTTCACTGAATTTCCTTTTTCAGCGTCTCATCACATGACTGCTCCACCAGCTGACTCTCTATGTTGCTCGGCAACATGACGCTTTCCACGTCGAATCCAAATGGATCGGTTGTCGTGCGCGCATTTCAAAATAAAAGTCCGGTATACGCAATACAAGATGAAAAATTAAACCTTTGTTGTTTTTTTGACCACACACTCCCGACCCACTGAAAACTCTTAATGTGTTCGTCTGAACGAAGTATGTCATATACAGTTAGGATGGCATAAGGGTGAATAAATCATGTGAACATTAAGAACATGGTCTTCTGCTATCTTGCATTGATCACACTCTGCTTTTGTGGTGAGGTGTGCTTTTAAAATGTTTCATGACTGCATTCACTTTAGTCTGCTCCATGTTTTTATCATAACTCTCCTTGATTTGGTGTCTGCAACAGATAAACACAAATATACAGAAATACATATTTTTACTCACATTGTAAAAAAAAAAACTATAAAGACTTATTTTACAGTCAGAGTGTGGGCTTTCTGCATCATACTCAATAAGAGAGCAGTTCCTTAGTGCTGCCTAAATGGTGTATTTCTTCAGCTAAATACAGATGCTGGTCATATAATTAGAATATCTTCAAAACCTTAAATTTAATTTCATTAATTCCATTCAAGAAGTGAAACTTGTATAATGTACACATTCATTCCACACAGACGGATATATTTCAGGTTTTCATTTCTTTTGATTTTGATGAAACTATTGAAACCCCAAATTCATTCATTCATTCATTTTCTTTTTCGGCTTAGTCCCTTTATTAATCCGGGGTCGCCACAGCGGAATGAACCGCCAACTTATCCGGCATTTGTTTTACGCAGCGGATGCCCTTCCAGCCACAACCCATCTCTGGGAAACACATCCATACATTCTCATTCGCACACATACACTATGGACAATTTAGCTTACCCAATTCACCTGTACCGCATGTCTTTGGACTGTGGGGGAAACCGGAGCACCCGGAGGAAACCCACGCAACCACGGGGAGAACATGCAAACTCCACACAGAAATGCCAACTGGCCCAACCGGGACCTGCCCCAACCGGGGATCGAATCAGCGTCCTTCTTGCTGTGAGGCGAACGTGCTACTCACGCGCCACCGTGGCGCCCCACCCCAAATTCAGTATCTCAAAATTAGAATATCACTTAAGACCGATACAAAGAAAGGATTTTTAGAATCTTCGCCAACAGAAAAATATAAAGATGAAAAGTGTGAGCATGCACAGCGGTCAATACTTAGTGTGGGCTGCTTTAGCATGAATGACTGCAGCAATGCAGTGTGGCATGGAGTGGATCAGTCTGTGTTCAGCACTGCTCAGGTTTTCTGAGATCCCAGGCTGCTCTGATAGTGGCCTTCAGATTTTCTGCATTGTTGGCATACCGCATATACCTCTCCATATTATAGCTCATAGATTTCCTATGGGATTAAGGTTAGGCGATTTCCTGGCAAATTAAGAAAAGAGATACTGTGGTTCTTCAAGCAGGTACTATTAGCTTTGGCACAGTGTGCAGGTGCCACGGACAGGTACCTGTTGGAAAATGAACTCTGCATCTCCATAAAGCTGGTCAGCAGCAGGAAGCATGAACTGCTCTAAAACGCCCTGGTATAGAGCTGCGTTGTCCTTGGACCTCAGAAAAAACCAAAAGTGGAGTAACACCAGCAGATGACATGGCACCCCAAACCATCACTGACTGGAAACTTTACACTGGACCTCAAGCACCTTCCTCCAGACTCTGGGACCCTGATTTCTAAAGAAAATTCGAAATGTACTTTCATCAGAGAGAATAAGTCTGGAGCACTTCTGATGCTGTCCGTCAATCAAGAGTGACTTAACTCAAGAAATGCGACAGCTAAAATCCATTTCTTGCATACATCTGTGCATAGTGGTTCTTGAAGCACTGACTCCAGCTGCAGTCCACTCTTTGTGAATCTCCCCCATGTTTGAATGGGTTTTGTTTCTCAATTCGCTCCAGGGTGCAGTTATCCCTATTGCTTGGACACTCTTGTTCTACCACAACTTTTCCTTCCCTTCGCCTCTCCATTAATGTGCTTGGAACAAGAGCTCTGTGAACAACCAGCCTCTTTTGCGATGACCTTTTGTGTCTTGCCCTCCTTGTGCAATGTGTCAATGGTCATCTTTTGGACAACTGTCAAATCAGCTGTCTTCCCCGTGAATGCGTAGCCTACAGAACTAGACTGAGAGGTAAACATTTAAAGGTCTTTGCAGGTGTTTTGGGTTAATTAGCTGATTAGAGTGTGACACCAGGTGTCTTCAATACTGAACCTTTTCACACATTTTTCATATTTCTCATTTTTTAGTTAATCAAAATTAAAAGAAATAAACACTTGAAATATATCCGTCTGTGTGGAATGAATGTGTACATTATACAAGTTTCACTGCTTAAATGGAATTAATGAATTAAATCAACTTTTTGAAGATATTCTAATTATATGACCAGCACCTGTAAATGTGTGTATGCTTTATCTGATCTATAGTGTTTGCTGTGCTGTTAAATATTTTATTTTACATTGCACAACATACAACTATTCTAAATGTGTTGTTTTTTACATTGCATATTAAAATGAAAATAATCCCTGTACTGTTAGGTTCAATTTTACATTAATTTATTGTTTAATATAAACTTTTATTTACTTAAAAACAACAAATGTAAAAAAATGGATATGGCGTGAATTGAAAAAACACCAGAATTATAAAATACCAAGAAATTACAGGAGAATTCCATATTGTACTGAAGAACACAGATTAAAAAAATTATGACACATACATTTGTACGCTAATTATTTGTGACATAGATACTTACAATTGCAAGTTGAAGTCAGCCATTTTCTACTTCGTCATAGGACCACTTCAATCATAGCAAGAATCCAAACTGGAAATAACAGCATATATCATATGTCAACATATGTATGTCATGGGGATAGACATACCACAACTTTTATACAGAAATTTGGTGTAAAGTAAAAAAAAAAAAAAACCTAAAATGATATGCCTGTTTAATTAAAAACTAACTGAATACCAGCATGTGCAGGTTAAAAAGTGTGCACATCAGATAAAACTTATTGCCACTAAAATGTCAAATCAATACCAAAAGATTTGCTAGATGTAAAATGAACCAACACATAACCAATCTGTTAGGGAAGCAGACGGACAAACAGGGTGAGTGAATAATGATAAATGTTTATTTGAACAGCGGAGCAACGGATGAGTAATAATGGATACGTGAGGGAAGTCCGAGTGATAATATTGTTCTTTTATCTGAGCAGGATGGATGACAAGGTGGATTGAAGACCGAATGCACACACCAGATGAAGGACGGGGAAGACGCCGCACACACCACTGACGGAATACAGGTGATACAGGATAGACTCGGACGGGATACAGGAGACACTGGACAGACTGGAAACAAAACAGCGATCATGTAAGTTTTGACAGGTAAATCAATGATTGTGAATACTTCTGAGAGTAACACAAAGAGTCCGCTTCATTGAAACGAGACCGGACACTGAGTGATGTGAGGTGTGTGCTTTTAAAGTGATCCAGGTGATTAGGTGCAGCTGTGCATGATTAGAACTCCGGTGATGGTGCTCGCTGTGATTGAGTGGAGGAAGAGCCTGGCCAATCCGTGACATTACCCCCCTGCCCAGGGCCCGCTGCTGAGGGCCTAAACCTCAGACGCCGTGGTGGTCTACCTCTTCCACGAGGTGTTGGGAACTCGGGGTGATTGGAGTGGAATTCTTCCATGAGTGCGAGATCTAAGATGACGGATCTGGAGACCCACGATCTTTCCTCTGGTCCATATCCTTCCCAGTCCACGAGGTATTCCAGATGACCACCACGTCACCGGGACCGCAGAATGTCCTTGACGGTGAAAATGGAGCCTTCTTCCAGCATCAGTGGGGGAGGGGGTTCCTCTTCGTGGCCAGGCTCTGTGGAGGGAGTCAGAGGTTCGTGAAAGGGTTTAAGGAGTGAAACGTGAAATGTGGGGTGGATTCTGTAGTGAGGTGGTAATTGGAGTCTATAGGTGACGGGGTTGACCTGTTGCAGGATGGTGAATGGACCAACAAATCTAGGACTAAGTTTCTTGGAGGGCAGTCGCAAGCGGATGTCTCTGGTGGAGAGCCAGACCCTTTGCTCAGGATTGTAGACGGGACTTGCAATCCTCCTCCAGTCTGACACCTCCTTAGCTCTTCGAACTGCCCTCTGGAGATGGTGATGAGCCTTGTCCCAGACTCTCTCGCTCTCCCGAAACCAGTGATCCACTGCGGGGACATCAGATGGTTCGCCATCCCAGGGAAAGAGTGGAGGTTGGAATCCCAGGATACACTGGAATGGCGTGAGTCCGGTGGTAGGTTGCTGCAGTGAATTCTGGGCGTATTCCGCCCAGCCCAGAAACTGGTTCCAGGAGTTCTGGTGACCGTGACAGAAGGTCCTGAGGAACTGTCCCACTTCTTGAATCTTCCTCTCTGTCTCGCTGTTGGTTTGTGGATGGTAGCCAGACGAGAGGCTGACGGTCACACCTAGGAGTCTAAAGAATGCTTTCCATAGTCTGGAGATGAATTGGGGACCTCTATCAGAGACTATATCTTCTGGTAGACCAAAACATCGAAAGACATGGTTAAAGAGATTTTCAGCTGTCTCCAGGGCCGTGGGAAGACCTTTTAAGGGAATCAGACGACAGAATTTAGAGAATAGATCTACGATGACAAGAATGCATGTATTACCATCAGATGAGGGGAGGTCCGTCATGAAGTCTACTCCTAGGTGTGATCAGGGACGATTCGGGATGGGCAAGGGATGGAGTTTGCCTGCAGGTAGATGTCGAGGACTCTTTGACATTGCACATTCTTTACAGCCTTGAGCATACCTCCTCACATCCCTTGCCATGTCCGGCCACCAAAAGCGTTGGGATAACAGGGTATTGTTGGCCCCAGGATGCCCAGCGCCCAGAGATGTATGAGTGGCGTGAATTGAGAATGAGAATGATTGTCTGGAACAAACTGCCGATTAGGGGGGCAGCCCTGCGGAGGTCTGGGTTCAGGGGTGGCAATGGCTGGAGGAGCAGACCATTCGATGGGACAGACAGCAATGTGATCTGGAAGAATCTTGGCTGGGGTTTCAAGGGTCTCTTCATGGTCGTGAAGTCTGGACAAAGCATCTGCTCTGACATTTTTGGATCCTGGCCGGTAGGATATGGAGAACTGGAATCTGGAAAAGAACAGTGACCAGCGGGCCTGCAGGGACAGAGTTGTTTAGCTTCTTTGAGATATTGTAAGTACTTATGGTCTGTGATTACCTGGAAAGGATGTGTGGCACCCTCTAACCAACGTCGCCACTCCTCTAGGGCAAGCTTGATGGCTAGAAGCTCTTGATTCCCGATGTCATAATTTCTCTCCGCCGGGCTAAGCTTCCGGGAAAAATAGGCACATGGATGGAGTAACTTGGAAGTACTGTCAAATTGGGACAAGACGGCTCCCACTCCAGTGGTTGAGGCATCTACTTCCACCACAAAAGGTAGGTTTGGGTCAGGGTGAGTCAGGAGTGGAGCTTGAGTGAAAGCCTTTTTGAGGTTTTGGAAGGCTGCGACGGCTTCGTGAGGCCAGGATAGTTGTTTGGGTTTATTCTTGAGAAGGTTGGTGAGTGGAGCAGTGACAATACTGTAATCTTGAATAAAGCGTCTATAGAAATTGGCAAATCCGAGGAATCTTTGAAATTCTTTTATGGTTGTGGGTTCTGGCCATGAAATAACTGAAGTGACCTTCCCCTCGTCCATGCAAACCCCTTTTTGATCAATGACATATCCCAGACACTGAACAAATGACAGATGGAATGAGCATTTTTCAGCTTTGAGATATAGATGGTGGTGTCTAAGGGTTTGCAGGACCTCCGCAACGTGGTGGCGATGTTTGGCCTCACTCCGGAAGTAAATCAAGATATCATCTATATATACAATGACGAAGTGATGGAGGAACTCCCGGAGGACTTCATGAATGAAGTTTTGGAATATGGAGGGGGCGTTGACCAGACCATAGGGCATGACTAGATATTCATAGTGGCCAGTAGGGGTTACAAAAGCAGTTTTCCATTCATCCCCCTGCCATATTCGTACCAGGTTATATGCGCTGCGGAGGTCCAACTTCGTGAAGATCTTGGCGGATCGAAGTTGCTCCAAGGCCACAAGGGACGAGAGGAAGGGGATAACGGAACTTAACTGTACCTTGGTTAAGAATTCGATAATCTATGCATGGTCGCAGCCCTCCATCCTTCTTTGCCACGAAGAAGAAGCTGGATGCTGCAGGTGAAGTGGAAGGACGGATATACCCCTGACTCAGAGCCTCATGAATCTACTCCTCCATGGCCTTAGTCTCCGGAAGCGACAACGGGTAGATTCTACCTCTGGGCATTGGAGCATCTGGAATCAGGTCTATGGCACAGTCCCATGGCCGATGTGGAGGTAGCTGGGAAGCTCTCTTGGGGCAAAATACGTCCTTGAATGAAGTGTAAATTTCAGGAATCTGGCTGGATCATTTTTCGACTGGACTTTCTACTGACGTGACGCAGACAGATAGGGGTTTACGAAGCTGTAAAGGGAGATCGGGAAAACAGCCTGGTGTGCATCCTTTACCCCATTTCTTGATCTCTCCTGTGCCCCAAGAGAGGATGGGATCGTGCTTCACCAGCCACGGGTGCCCTAGGATGATATCTATGGTGGCGCCCTCCAGAACCAGGAATTGAATCTCCTCCTTGTGCAGCAGTCCAACTTGGAGATTGACGGTTTCACATTTACGATGAATACGTGCCTGAGATTTTATATTGCTGGATATGGGTTGAATCTGGTAGACGTGCGTCGAGGCTTCGGTGCGGAGCTGGAGTTGGCGACAGAGGGCATGTGAGATGAAATTCCCAGCTGACCCAGAGTCGATAAGGGCGGTGGCTGAAACAGAGAAAGAGTGGGTAGTTAACTGAACATTGGTAGTGGGAGGATGCATCTTCTCAATATCAGAACTGAACACACTCACTGAGGAGCGTATGGGACGGAGTGGACAGTCCAGCCTGACATGTTCACCGGCACCACAGTATATACAAAGACCCTGGGTCAGCCTCCTCTGTCGCTCAGCGGCCGTGAGTCTACCAGACTCAATGATCATGGGTTCTGGTTCTGGAGGGATTACTGGCTCAGACGGACGGAGGAGTGCTTGAGTGACTGTATCTGGGTCATAATGGTAGGCCTTCATACGATCAGAACATCAAAGAGACAGTTGGATAAATTTTTCCAAACCCATCGCATCATCTAGTGCAGCTAGCTGCAGACGAAGTTTGGGTTCCAACCCAAGTCGGTAAGTGGTGAGGAGAGATCGTTCATTCCATCCGCTAGCAGCAGCCAAAGTACAGAACCGAAGGGCATAGTCCTGTGTGGACATGGTTCCTTGTTTGAGTATAGTTGTTCTCCAGCTGCTACCTCTCCATCAGAGCGACCAAAAACCTCCTTGAAATATTTGGTGAAAGCTTGAATCGAGTCAGTTACCGGTCCAGCTTGCTGCCAGATGGTCTCAGCCCACCGGAGAGCAGATCCAGAGAGGAGCGATATGATGAAAGCAATTTTTGAACGATCTGTGGGGTATAAAGCAGTTTGCATGGTGAATATGAGAGAACATTGTAATAGGAATCCGTTGCACCCCTCCGCCACGCCAGAGTAGGGCGCTGGTCGAGCCATGGGACTGGATGAGGTGGTGGACAACGAAGAAGACAATGAGGAAGTGCTCAGTGCTGGCGGTGCATCGGGAAGTGGCGCAGATGGTAGTAAAACTCTCTTCAACAAGTCCACCAGCTCTTGAAACGGATCGGGAGTGCTCATGCTGTTAACTGTATGGGTCCGGTCTTCTGTTAGAGAAGCAGACGGACAAACAGGGTGAGTGAATAATGCTAAATAATTATTTGAACAGCGGAGCAACGGATGAGTAATAATGGATACGTGAGGGAGGTCCGGGTGATAATATTGTCCTTTCGTCTGAGCAGGATGGATGACAAGGTGGATTGAAGACCGAATGCACACACCAGATGAAGGACGGGGAAGACAGACTGACGGCGCACACACCACTGACGGAATACAGGGGATACAGGACAGACTCGGACGGGATACAGGAGACACTGGACAGACTGGAAACAAAACAGCGATCAGGTAAGTTGTGACAGGTAAATCTGAAACGAGACCGGACACTGAGTGATGTGAGGTGTGTGCTTTTAAATTGATCCAGGTGATTAGGTGCAGCTGTGCATGATTAGAACTCCGGTGATGGTGCTCGCTGTGATTAAGTGGAGGAAGAGCCTGGCCAATCCGTGACACAATCATCATCAATTGTATAAATTATGGGAGTCCTCACAAGGCCAAACTGTCCTTACATATTATGTCTATGTCACGCCCATCCCCCAATACACTATAAAGTGAACACACAACCGACCAAACTCTATTCATCAAACGTGTTCAAATATGGGGGTCCTCACAAGGCCAAACTGTCCTTACATTTCATGTCCATGTCATGCCCATCCCCCAATACAGTAGTCATTATTGTCAATTTATAGAGAGTAGGGATGCTAACAGTTACTCAATGATCGATTGATTGTCAGTAACGCATTTAATCGATAGACCTTATCGATGACTGATTAAGCATGGACATTAAAGGGTAAGATATGATTTGTGCTGTGAGACATGTGTCCATGACTTTACACATTATATAATCAAGTGTATGCAGTTCATGTTATGTGGGGGATGCATAAAGCCCTGTTTTGAGTGGTTCTCGGTAATATCTGCAGGTGGTGGCGATAATTCGCAGGTCAGGTAATCAAAAAGTAGGCTATATGGTGTTTAATTATGAGTGGGTCACAGGTGGATAAGATCAATCATTGGTTATGCAAACTTTAACTAGTTTCTCTAAAATATTAAGGTGTTTAAGCAATTTCACCTGACAGATTGGCACGAATTGGCACATGCAGACTCTAATTTAAAAAATTGTGCGTCTCGGCCAGACATGCGGTGAGCCTCTACGTTCTCACAAAGAGCTTCTGAGTACTTGATTAAATAAATTAAAGTGAAACTGGCCAGCGCAATGGATGATTTTGTCATTAACAGTGAAAACAGGTTAATATAGGCTGAAACTGTGAATGTTTTACTTTAATTTTATTTATATTGCTATTTTATTTATTTAACAAAACAGTTTGTGTTTTGGCGCTGAATAGCAGTCCTTCTTTTAAAACACTTCACCACAAATGTTATTCATTCTTTATTTTGTAGATAACTGACCAACAAAAAATGTAAACATTTTTCAGGTGAAAATGTAACAAGTAAGATTGGCCAAAATTTAATTTGCCTGCATCAAACTGGCAGTAAAATCTACATTTAAAATACATGAAATACAAAGGCTGGTTATTTTACCGGCGATGAGGGATAATAGTAGTATGACAGAGGAAATATCTTAATATTAAAAAGGAAACATAACTTTGACAGATCCTATCAATGTTGTAACGAATGCCCTTTAATAATGTAGCCTATTTGACATCAAGCACCAAGTGTTTATTGAGATTGTGACGCCTATCATATATAGGCTGTTCTTCACAGAAGCTTTAAGGCGCCTTTATTTAGCCTATAGCCTACTACTGTATATAAATTTAGATTTTTTACTTATAAAATGTTCCATTACTTAAAATTTCTTTTTTTATATATACTTATAGTTTATATATAAAATAAGCACTTAGCTTATTTCGCTGTAATCATTATGCAAAGAGCATGTTGCAAATTGTTTTTTTTTTCTTCAGTAACTTAAATTAATTAATTATGTATTTTATAAACGGACTGTTTATAAGGACTAAGCTATTAATTACTTTAAGTCTCCAAATGGAAAGTGCTAGGGTGATTTGTTTAATATTTCAAATCATTCAAAACTTTATCTATTGTTTTTATGGAGTGGTGATTAATGATTTATTGATAATTTGTCACTAATTTAAATGATCATGGATCACATTATTTTGAGGAAATTTATATCCCTAATAGAAAGGGGTCTATATTACTCAAAGAGGGTTATCACTACAATGTTTTTGAGATAACAGCCCAGGACAAATAGTCTAAAATGGCACTCAACCCTTCTACATCTAACATTGTCATTGTCAAAGAGGAAACTATTTTGTTTGCAATAAGTTATATTGGCAGGTTTGGATGGAAACTCTGCTTATATTAAGAAGGAAATTAAAATCACTTACTGTCTCTTTCCCTGATGTGGACGTTTCTGCACTGCATTCAATCATTGCCATTGATGACTCTTCACATGGTTCCTGTAAATGTGAAAAGGAAAGGCACAAGATTGGGTCAGAAAGCTTGCCAAGTAATTACTACACTTAACTAATGAACTAATATTACCTGGCCAATTTCAGGTGTTAGGGAACAGCAAATGAGTGAAAAATTAATGGACAACAACTACAATTTAATTTAATTTGTTATCTGAGTTTTTGTACAAGAGAGCAAATGGCAAGTATAAATTGAGGCTAAAAAGCCAACACATAACCAACCAAACTCTATTCATCAATTGTGTAAAATATGGGAGTCCTCACAAGGCCAAACTGTCCTTACACTTCATGTCCATGTCACGCCCATCCCCCAATACACTATAAAGTGAACACACAACCGACCAAACTCTGTTCATCAATTGTGTAAAATATGGGGGTCCTCACAAGGCCAAACTGTCCCTACATTTCATGTCCATGTCACGCCCATCCCCCAATACACTAGTCATTATTACAAATTATAAAGAGGGGTATATTTTACTCAAAGAGTCATCACAACAACAATTTTTGAGAAAACGGCCCAGAACAAACTGCCTAGAATGATGGTCAACCCTCCTTTTACAACCACAAACCAGAAACAGTTGGGACAGCATGGAAAATGCTAATAAAAAAATAGTGATTTCTAAATTTACTTTAACTTGTATTTCATTGCAGACAATACAACAAACGTTATTTAATGTGTTGCTCATGATTTTCCTCATGTATTCCAATTTTGTTCCTGCAACACATTACAAAATAGGTTGGAACAGCATCGCTTTTACCACTTTGTAATGTTGTCCTTACTTTTTACAACACTTAAAAAGATGTTTAGGGACTGAAGACACCAAGTGATGAAGTGTTTGAGGTGTAATTTTCTACCGTTCTTCCTGCAAACAAGTCTTACAGTGAGCAACAATACAGGGTCTTTGTTGATGCATTTTGGGCTTGGAAATGCACCATACATTGTCTATTGGAGACAGGTCGGAACTGCAGGCGGGCTAGTCCAGCAGCCGTCTCCTCTTCCTTCACGGCAGGACTCTGTAATGTGTGCTGAATGTGGTTCTGCATTGTCTTGATGAAATATGTATGGGCGTCCCTTGAGAACAAAGCAGCATCTTGTGCTCCAGAATCTCTCTGTGCTGTTCAGTATTTATGGAGCATAACAGAAGTGCAAGTTACCTTTGCCAAGGGCACCGACACAACCCCAGACCATGACAGACCCTGGCTTTTGGACTTGTTGCTAATAACAGTCTGAATGATCCTTTTTTTTCTTTGGTCCGGAGCACACAGTGTCCATTTCTCCCCCAAAACACCTGAAACACGGAATCATCTGACCACAGTACATGTTTCCACTGTGTGATGGTCCATCCCAGATGCCTCCAACGTGTGCACGGCACTTCTGAACACTGTTAACATAGGGCTTCCTTTTGGCACAGTACAGATTTGACTGGCGTTTGTGGATGTAACTCTATATTGTGCTGCTTGTCAAAGGTTTACTGCAGTAGTCCTGAGCTCATGTTGTGATCAGGTTAATAGATGAATGACCATTCCGGATGCAGCGCCTCCTAAAAGGTCGGAGATCACGGTTGTTCAGCTCAGGCTAGCGCTCTTGTCCTTTACACAATGAAAATCCTCCAGGTTCCTAGAATCTTTTAATGATGTTCTGCACTGCTGAAGGTGAAATATCCAAATGTCTTCCTCTCTTTCTCTGAGGAACATTGTTTATAAACATTTCAATCATTTTCTCACATATTTGTTGGCAAACTGGTGATCCTCTGGCCATCTTTGCTCCTAAAGGATCCAACCTTTTATTGGATGCTGCTCTTGAACAAAATCATAATCACAATCACCTGTTGACATCACCTGTTTCACATCACATCATTATTTAACCAGTTTACCTGATGACAGCCCTGAACTACTCCTGTTACAGCTTTTTTTTTTAAATGTTGCAAGAACCAAAATTGGAATACATGTTTATTAACACATTAAGTAACGTCTGTTGGATTGTCTGCAATGCAATACAAGTCAAAGTAAATTTAGAAATCACTACTTTTTTTATATGCATTTTCCATACTGTGGCAACCTTTTCTGATTTAAGGTTCTAACATGGTTAGCATCAAGGAGGAAATTAAATTCACTTACTTTCTCTTACCCTGATGTGGAAGTTTTCACACTGCTTTCGATCTCAGACACCAATGACTCTTCATGCAATATCTGTAAATGTGAGAAAGAGAAACACAAGATTGAGGCAAGAAGATTTGCAAAGTGACTATTTTATTATCTTTGACTCCTGAGTGAAACAGTGGTTGTTTGAAACACATAAGTTAAATTTGCCTATTGGCTTTTTGTCAAGGGAACCAGTGAGATGCTGACTACTGGATTGCCTACAAAGTGACATCATAGTCCCACCACTCTAAACAAATGTGTTCAAAAATATGGGTCAGAAGGGAAACTAGAGATGTTCATAATTGTTTAACCGTTAACTAAAAGGATGCATTTTAACCAATTTATGGTATCAGTTAAACAATTATAATGTTTTATTATTTTATTTTATATTTTTCAAGTTTTGCTGCATAAATATGCAACACAAAGGCCTATTTGTTAACTCAGGGGCATTATAATATGTAATATATACTGTAAATATGGGACAGAGAAACACAAGATTGAGGCCAGAAGGTTGGCAAAGTGACTATTTTATTGTCTTGGCTTGATGCAAATGATTATTGTTCACAAATGTTTTGGGATATTTCAGTTTTCCACATAAGTTACATGTGCAGTTTTGGATGGAAACCTGGCTTGTATCCAGAAAGAAATTAAATTATTACAACTTACTTTCTCTTTTCCCTGACGTGGAAATTTTCAAACTACATTGAATCATTGCCATTGATGACTCTTCACATAATTCCTGTAAACATAAAAGGAAAGGCACAAGATTGGTTTAGAAAGGCAGTAATTGTAGATATAAATTGAGTCTAAAAAGCCAATACATAACCAAACCCACCCCTATACAGGGGTGGAACTATGATGTCACTGTAGACAAAAACCCAGACGTGAGTTTGCATTTTGCACTTTTGCTTCCAAAATTCTAAAGTCAATGTTTTTTTTGTTTTTTTCTTGGATGGGATATTTGTAAAATCCCTAAAATAAGGTGTATGATTAACTCAAGCTTAAGATACTATTATGATTTATTCTAAGAAATAAAACACACCAGTTTTTTTTTTCTTCTAAAGCTGTTAGGTGTCTTTATAAAGATGGTTGCTCAGAAGTTGCTAAACAAGACAGGTGCGGTCGGACATTAAATTTCTCACAGTGAACAGGTTGATGGTGACGAGGTGACGATCGTTGTGTAGTTTGTTTATAGCCTCGGTGTTAGACCCTTTAGTTGTGGTGCTTGTATTCAGGCTTCAACATTCTGAAAAGTTATATTATTTTGTGAAGATGATCTCAATGGACAAACGGTGCAAGTTTAATGAACTATGGTTGAGCACAGAGCTTAGTTTTTGTGATTATCGTATTGTCTTTTGTTAAGGGAACCAGTGCAATGTGAACTGCTGGTTTGCCTACAAAGTGACATCATAATCCCACCACCATTCATCTCGTGTTCAAATCTTTAGCCTGCTTGCATCGTCATTGATACATCACCAAATATGAGGTGCCGCATCTGGTAAAATGTGAACATGCTTTTCCCTTTAAACACTAGCGGAGCGCGGAGGATCATGGGATTGATCATGCACTGTAAACCCGGATTTTGTGCTAACAAAACATTTTAAGTGATCATTACTAATTTTTTGTTGTTCTTTAGGAAATTGTGTCATTACTAAATCAAATTAGCTATTTGCACTAATCAGAAGAGGAAATGAGTTTACTAGTCATGTTAAGAAAAGTAAACTCCGTTTCTTTCGTTTTTGTTACAAGGGAAGGGGCCTTGATTGGTTGAGGTGCTGACGTAAGCAAAACGCTCAGTGAGTGCATTTTGGATGCTGGGTTACCGCGGATTTTTTGAAAGCGACATGAGACGGTAAGTGTGTAAGAAAAAAGCTTTTATCATTTCATATACTTCTTACAAAACTGATAATCGAAAATCTGGACCGATGCTGATCTCAAAAATATAAATATTAATCTGTCGGTTAGCGTCATTTTCCCTGTCAGTTCACATCTAGCTTATAATATTATCATCCATACTTTCTTTTTCGGT
>CAIGQQ010040405.1:3142268-3172572 GCA_903798035.1 Danio albolineatus | reverse complement strand
TCATATTAGCTAAATATAAATATTAATCTGTCGGTTGGCGCTATTTTCCCTGTCAGTTCACATCTAGCTTATAATATTATCATTTTATTTTATGTCTTGTCACCGTTTGTAACGTTATCTGTTAGTGTTTTTCTGTATGTTTACTGTTTAAAGCATATCCCCTGTAACACATTTTGTTACATGTGTCCATTCATATTAGCGCGAGTCGATGCATGCACACGTGCTTGCGGCTAATGCTAAATATTATAAATGTTTGATAATGCTATAGTTTCACAGGAGTGATTACATTTTTTTATGAGGGGCTATTTTACATATGTAACTTAAACTGTATATAAGTCGAGGTCACTAGCAAAATTGACCTCACTTTCACAGTAAAATTTTATACAGTTTTGTGAATTTATATGTGACAAACAAGGTTACCTTTTGAAACATTATAGGTTAAAACATGGAAGTCTCAGCAGAACTGTTTTACTCCCTTGCCTACATCAAGATTGCTTATGCACATTTCACTCTATTAATGCACATCTGTGTAAGATTCACTCAAAATCCCATGATACTCAACTGTGTGAAACTGCCCAGGTAACTTTTAACTCCGAGTTATGTGATTTTTCTTTACCCTGTACAGAAGGGGATTTTTTCACTCACTTGCGCAATGCACATTTAAAAGTGAACCACAGAATCCAGTGTCAATATAAAGATTGTGACTTTAATACTAATGTGTGCACCACATTCAATGCACACAGAAGTAGAAAGCACAGAACAGACAATTGGAGGATGTTCAGAACAGAATTACTCTGTAGTGGAGTAAATAATTCTGGTAATGAAATGGCCCATGAACAAATGCCAGCAAATGAGATCAGAAAAGATCTCGCGCTTAGGACTGTTTGCTCGCGATTCACTTTCTGTTTAAACATCACAGCTGCGCTCGATTAATTTTGGCATTGATTTGCCGCCATATATAATCTTCCTGTAGTTGTTATGCAAACTTTGGCTTCCTGAAAGACCTTTTAGAAGGCAAGAGCAAAATTCACTTTTTTTTTACTTTAATGATAACAGACCACTTTGCATTACTTATAACTCCTGTTTAAAATGTTCATGAGGTAAAGATAGATATCAAACTCAAAGATATGTAAGGTATTCTATACAGTTTGTTCAATTTTATCTGACTCTCCAGATATGAAAGAAAGGCATAATTGTGTATTTAGAGTTGTTCATGCCTGAGTGGCTTATATTTGGTTATATTGCCATTTGAAAAATAAAGGTAATTGTGACAATGAAAATAGTTTTATAACAGTGTGTATTTTCATGAAACTTTTGTGGTGAAAAAAATGTCAGAAGGAACTATTGGCCCCCGGGCATCTTCACTTTATCAAATTTGGCCCTCTTTGCAAAAAGTTTGGACACCCCTGATTTAGAGCAACATGGTATCTATGTTGAGAAGCTAGGAGCGTGTATTAAAGGCACAGTGTCATAAGTGGCTGCTGATAACTTGGCTGCTCATTCTTTGGCAGGATTCTTTGAAAGCTTTGCAGTGGACAAATTCTGCAGGTTCTGCTTAGTAGCGAGAAGTGACATCCAAGAAAGAGAAGTTTCTTCAGGCACCTTTCAATCCAGGACTAAAGAAAGTCACAATCAGCACATACAGGAGGTACGACAAGATCCGAATTTAGCTAAACAGTATGGTGTGAAAGGTGAATGTGTGTTGACAAGCAGTCTAGAGCATTTTCATGTTGTTAATGGGTACCCCCCTGACATTCTGCACGACCTTTTGGAAGGTATTGTTCCTGTGGAGTTATCACTTTGCATTTCACACCTGATTTCTAAGAAATATTTCAACTTGGAAACACTAAACCGTGCTATAAAAACTTTTCCATATGCCTTTAATGATGACACAGACCAGCCTCAGCCCATTGTCCATGGCTTCTCTACCAAAGGGACCATAGGGGGAAATGGGCATGAGAACTGGGCTCTAATCCGACTCCTCCCAATTCTCATTGGACACAAAATACCTGAAGGAGACAATGCATGGAACATTCTGTTGCTCCTCAAAGACATTGTTGAGTTGGTGGTAGCAACAAAACACACTGAAGAGTCAATCCATTTTCTTGATTGCAAAATTTCAGAACACAGGGAATTACTGCAAAGTACATTTCCCGATTTCCGATTACGCCCAAAACACCACTTTGTTGAGCATTACCCTGAGATGATAAGGGCATTTGGTCCTCTCTCAGATGTCTGGACAATGCGCTTTGAGGGAAAACATAAATTTTTTAAACAAGTAATTTGGAATGCGCACAATTTTAAAAATGTAGCTCTTACACTGGCTGTTAAGTATCAGAAAATGATGGCTTACTTTTTAGACTCCAGCTCATTTTTCAAGCCAGCAGTTGAAATGGACAGGGTTACTTCATCATTGATTACATCTTATCCGCAGAATATCCCAACAAAATTTCTGCAAGAGAGTTCCTCAGCTTGCGTCAGTTCTTGTTGCATCGTCAGTCTCTTTAGATGGAATAAGATACTGTGCTGATATGATGGTAACTGTTGGTTCATGTTCAGGCCTCCCAAAATTCAAGCAGATCAAAAAAATTGTGGCAATCAACTCTGAGATCCTCTTTATTTGTAAAGAGATGACTGCATGGTACCATGAGCATTTCAGATCATTTGAGCTCTGTGAAAGCACTAATCCCTCTCTGTCTGTTGTGCAACCAAATAAGCTTAATGATGTTTTCCCTTTTCCAGCATACAGATTTGGAGACAATTTAATACTGACACTTAGGCGCTATATTCAGTGTTAAACTGCAACAAGTGTAGCATTTGCAATCATTCCTTCCCTAAATGGTCACATTACATTTTTTTTCTCCATACCTTGAACACTATACATCTTATACAATCATATCATGTACAATATATTTTATTTAAATATTTCTGTAAATAATTTTCCACACTACTTCATTTTGGTCATTTATTTAGGTGTGGAAATGTATACATTTGAACATGCTTTTTATGTGATGCAGATGCCGGATCAGAAGATAACACTGAGGGTAATTTTTACTGAGGCAGATATAAGAAAGGTCACCCTGAATACGAGGCCTGCTACAGTGGAGGAATTGACAATCAATATTAAAGAATTGCTGGAAATAGAGTATAGTTTCAGTCTCCAGTACAAAGATCCTGAATTCAATAATGAACTATGTAATCTGTCAGATATTGCAGATCTTCCAGAAAAACCAACAGTCAAAGTCATCCCTGTACTGGAGCTTGTTCCTGTCTCAGCACATACAGAGAGCTTAGAAGACAACCTCAGTTCAGCAGATACAGATATCCTCTCACAATCATCTCAGGAGCGACAAGCACAGTGGCCAGAGCCATTTGATGTTCCATATTTCTCTGTTGACGTGGAGTATAGGCTTAGGCAAGCAAATCTGCTGTATCTTCGTGATGGAACCCTACTTAAAGTAACTAAAGATCTTAAACATTCAATTCTTGAAAGACTTGCAGAGTGCATGTAGGGCTTTACAGCATATCCCAACAATGGGCAATTTGAAAGCGTTGCAGTTGCACTGATCAACAAGCACCCCTGCCTCCAAGAAAAAGGCTCAACCAGTCGCTGTAGTGGTTGGAAAAACAGCTTAAAATACAAAATGGCTAATAACAGATCTAAGCGCAGACACTCAGGATGTTTTGATGTTGCTGTAAATGCTGGTAAGCGTGGAGGGCATTCAACCCCAGAAGAACCCACTAACAAGAACATCAAGAAAGGCAAGAAAGGTGAACTCAACTACTTACCCAACTTCCCAGATGGATGTGACCACACGGGCCTTGAGAATGCACGGGAGGTCTTGGTCGATGAAATGCATAAAAGAACACCAAATCTACGACTTGTGAAAGAAAAGATGGACCTTACATTTGCACTTAGAAGAAAAGAAGTGGTGGAGTCTGAGCCTGCCATAAGCCTAATGCTGGAACGCTGGCCTGCACTTTTTACAGAAGATCAGGTATGTTTAAAAATGTAATAACTTAATTTTCTATTATTTTATCTTATCGTTTAGTGTTGCTTACAGTCTTTTGTGTCACTTTAATTATTACATACATGTCTGGAACAAAAAAGCTGTGCAAAGCATGACCTATTTTTAAAGTTAGTGTGAAGTGTAAATTTTTGTCATTGAGTGATTTAATTTAGAGATATTTATATTCTGTATTTCCTTTTGTTTTGCAGGAGTTCTTGGAGTTTAGCAGAATAGTGGGAAGGAACCTCAAGCAGGAATTTTAGGAAGGCATCGATTGGCACAGTCTGCGTTTAATTGAGATCTTTCGATCAAAGAGGGGGAATATCGGAAAGTTGTTGTCAGACCTGTTACAGCAAACCAAGGTTGGTTCATATCCATTATACAGTTGCATTATTTTTTTAAACAGTTAAATTACTACAAATTTTACAAGGGTTACTATATTGGTTGTCTACTACAATTGTCTAACATAATTTTTTTACTATTACAATTTTTTAGACTCAAGAGCCTACAGATATTAGGACCTTTGGCTTCCGATTCTGCTGGGGGACAAGCCTGCAGACTTCTTTAAACCATGCTTTGTAAGTAACTTATTTTCTCCTAGGTTATCTTAAAGGACATTGACAACATTCTTTCTAATAATGAATGGTCCTTATATTTTATGAAACAGTTAAAATTTTACACTTAGTATAAAACATTGAAATGTACGAGTAGCAAAACATCTTTCCAAACTCTCTAGCATGTTGTCATACTCATCAACACAATTTAAGTAAATTTTAATGATGTCTGTGACTGTGTCCTTGTTTTAAAAGACCAACTTTAATTTAAATATAAATCTGTTTTGTGGCTTTAAATTGGGGGAAAGTTGAAAATACACTACTCTTACAGTTTGGGAATGAGGTTAAAGTAAATGCTAAAATTATCATTGTAGAATGAATTAAAACATTTGAAGAAATGTTACTAAAGCAGTCAAAACAAATTCACTTATGTGGCTCTGTCATTACAAGTATATTAATTTAACATTATATAAAAAGAAACATAACTCTTCTCTGTTGGTAGGACTCTGATGATCAGTCATTCCACCACCTTGGAATCCTGCTTGTTGAGGGAGAAGCCTCGGTTAGGATCATCATTGAGGGAGAACTTGTCATGGACGACATTAAAGACTTGCCAAATGCAGTGTGCATTCTCTTTGGACTTACCTATGCCCTGCATCTTAACTACCCCAAGTCAATGAAGAACGCTCCGGTTACTAAAGTAACCCTCGTTCCCCGAGGGGGGGAACGGAAATGCTATGTGGAAAAATTCCACTATGGGGATTTCGTTCAGAAAGCCAATCATCTGAAAGAGTATGTAAACGGGCCAATGAAATGCCAATGAGTTGGCAGCTTCAGCTTGCGCAGCTGATGCTCGTTGCAATCAATTTGGCAATAAAAGCACAGCGATAGCAGAGCTGAGCATCCTTTTTGAGCTGAAGAGACTTTCACCCCAGCAGCTAAGGGGCATTCATTGTGGCGACGGAACATAGCATTTCCGTTCCCCCCCTCGGGGAACGAGGGTTACTTTAGTAACCGGAGCGTTCCCCTTCGGGAGGGGAATTTCAATGCTATGTGGAAAAATTCCACTATGGGGAAATGTATGGAAAACGCCACAATGAATGGACCTTACCTTGCCCCCGATGAGTGGTTAGCCAGGCTGAGTAGAGCGTGAGCGCACCTGCATCACCGGAGGCGCGGTCTTCCAACGTGTTCCCTGGCCCTTACTTATCCCACTTCAACAGAAGATTTACGGATTTAGATATATTTTTCGGGAGTCGCAAGACATCTAGTAATTTCTAGGAATTGATACGACAGTACGTTGGGAAAGCGTGCAGTCCCGATAGGGAGGACGCTGCGGAGGCCACCTGCTGCCCGAGTGGGGAGACTGGTGGCAAGAAAACATAAGGACTAGCCCTGAAAAGGGGAGTACGCATATGAATATAAGATGGTTAGCTGTGAGGGAAGACACGGGTCCTGCCTGAGAAGGGGGACAGCATCATGGCTAAAATGCATATGGGATCACCAGCGGTGATCGAACATATCGGGCACCTATACCCAGAACGCGGCCTGACCAGCGGGCAGACCTACAACGTAACGGGCCAGCGTCTGACTCCTCCGCTGAGTCAGATGCTGGGGGCCTCGGAGGAATCTCTGCAGGGCTCACCTAAGCGGGGAACTTTACTGACAGAGTAAAAAGGCGCACGTACCTCCGTGTTAAGGAGAATGGCGCAGCAAGCGTGTTACAACACCTTACCGAGTGTTTCCCCAATCACCAAGGTTACCTAATACCCTTAAGGAAACCGGCTCCACTCGCAGATTGTAGAATCTTGCAAATGTGTTAGGTGTCGCCCAGCCCACAGCTCTACAGATGTCTGTTAGAGAGGCACGCGCCCAAGAGGAAGCAATGCTTCTAGTGGAGTGCGCTCGCACCCCTGGGGGACACGGCTCGCCCTGGCTTTGGTAAGCGAGGGAGATGGCATCCACTATCCAGTGGGCCAACCTCTGTTTTGATACGGCACTTCCCTTCTGCCGACCACCATAACAGACGAAGAGCTGCTCAGATGATCTAAAGCTCTGAGTGTGTTCCACATAAATTCGCAAAGCGCGAACTGGACACAGCAGATGAAGGGCTGGGTCTGCCTCCTCCGTGGGCAGCGCTTGCAGGCTCACTACCTGATCCTTAAACGGTGTGGTAGGAACCTTGGGCACATAGCCGGGCCGTGGTCTCAGGACAACGTGAGAGTTAGCCGGTCCGAATTCCAGGCACGAGTCACTGACCGAAAATGCCTCCAGGTCCCCGACCCTCTTAATCGATGCCAACGCGACCAGCAGAGCTGTCTTCAGGGACAGAAATCTTAAAGATACTGATTCGAGTGGTTCGAATAGATCTCCGCGCAAACTCGTGAGAACGAGGGCGAGATCCCAAGAGGGCATGAGAGGGGGGCGGGGTGGATTTAATCGCCTAGCACCTCTGAGGAACCGGATGATGAGGTTATGCCTTTCCACGGAGCCGCCATCTATCGCATCATGATGAGCGGAGATAGCGGCCACGTAAACTTTCAGTGTGGAGGGCGACAGCCTGCTCTCCAGCTTCTCCTGAAGAAAAGAAAGCACAACGCTGATCTGGCAGTTTCGGGGGTCTTCTCTGCGAGAGACGCACCACTCAGTGAATAGACTCCACTTCAGGGCGTAGGCGCGCCTCGTAGAGGGGGCTCTAGCCTGAGTGATGGTATTAACCACCGAAGCCGGTAGGTTACCTAAGTCTACCTCGCGTCTAAGGACCACACGTGGAGATTCCAAAGATCTGGGCGAGGGTGCCAGATGGTGCCCTGTCCCTGAGAGAGTAGGTCCTCTCTCAAAGGGATCTGCCAGGGGGGGGGCCGTCGCGAGGAGGGAGAGTTCTGATATCCAGGTCCGGTTGGGCCAGAGAGGCGCAACTAGCAAGACCTGCTCCTTGTCCTCCCTGACCTTGCACAGTAACTGCGCGAGCAGGCTCATCGGGGGAAACGCATACTTGCGCATGCCCCGAGGCCAGCTGTGGGCCAGTGCATCCGTGCCGAGGGAGCCCTCGGTCAGGGAAAAAAACAACTGGCAATGAGCGTTCTCGCAGGAAGCAAACAGATCGATCTGGGCCTCCCCGAAGTTCGCCCATATCAGCTGGACCGTCTCGGGGTGGAGTCTCCATTCTCCTGGACGTAGAGGCTGCCGTGAGAGCGCATCGGCTGCACGGTTGAGCTCGCCTGGAATGTGAATGGCGCGCAGCGTTTTTAGCCGCGGATGACTCCAGAGGAGCAGACGGCGGGCGAGCTGAGACATGCGGCGAGAGCGGATACCCCCCATACGGTTGATATACGCTACCGCCGCCGTGCTGTCCGTCCTGACCAGCACGTGTTGGCGCTCCAGCACCAGAGAAAAACGGCGGAGAGCGAGAAACACTGCCAGCAGCTCTAGGCGATTGATGTGCCAATGCAGCTGGATACCTTCCCACAGGCCATCTGCTGCATGCCCGCAACACACGGCCCCCCAGCCCGTGCTGGAGGCATCTGTTGAGACAACAACATGCCTGGACGCCTGTCCCAGAGGCACATCGGCCTGTAGAAACGAGGGGTCGTTCCAAGGGCTGAGGGCGCCGCGACACAGCGCAGTGACAGTCACCCGGTGTGTGCCCGCGTGCCATGCGTGTCTGGGGACTCGATCGTGAAGCCAGTGCTGAAGTGGTCTCATATAGAGTAATCCGAGCAGCGTGACGGCGGCTGCGGATGCCATATGCCCCAGGAGCCTCTAAAAAGATTTCAGGGGGACCACTATTTTGCTGTCGAACTCTCTCAGACAGCTCAGCATTAGCCGAGCGCGCTCCCCGGAGAGGCGCGCTGTCATGGTGACTGAGTCCAGCTCCAACCCGAGAAAAGAGATCCTCTGCACGGGGATGAGTTTGCTCTTTTCTCGGTTGACCTGAAACCCCAATAGGTCGAGGTGCCGGAGCACCTTGTCCCTGTGCATAATCAACTGCTCCCCCGAGTGAGCTAAAATCAGCCAGTCGTCGAGATAGTTGAGTATGCGGATGCCCGCAAGCCGCAGGGGCGCTAGGGCACCCTCCGCGAGCTTGGTGAAGACCCGCGGAGACAAGGAGAGCCCGAAGGGGAGGACCTTGTACTGCCAAGCTCGATCCTCGAACGCAAACCGCAGAAACTGACGATGACGTGGAAGAATGGAGACATGAAAGTACGCGTCCTTCAGGTCTATTGCTGCAAACCAACCTCTGCGTGAGCATCTTGAACGGGAGTCTCTGAAGACAGCGGTTCAAAACGCGCAGATCTAGGATTGGTCGTGACCCACCGCTCTTTTTGGGCACGATGAAGTATGGGCTGTAAAACCCGCTCTCCATCTCGGCTGGAGGGACCGGCTCTATTGCATCCTTCGCCAGGAGGACAGCAATCTCCTCTCGCAAGACAGGGGCGGACAGGGGGCTGACCCTGGTAAAATACACACCCGTGAACTTGGGAGGCCGTTTCGCGAACTGAATCGCATAGCTGAGTCTGATTGTGCGTATGAGCCACCGCGAAGGGCTGGCCCGCGCTAACCAGGCAGGCAACGCCCTCGCTAATGGTCCCATCGCAACAATCAATGACGTACCTGCAGTGGGGCAGCACGGAGTGGGAGTGCTGATCCAGGAAGCGCTGGGGGCGAGAGATTCACTCTCAGCTCGCTCCCATTCTCCTGGAGGGGGGCTGGAGGAGTGGGAGAAAGGAGACCGTCCTCCCACCGCTCGTGAGCCACTGGCGAGATGCACCGACTGGCAGAGTTCGAGCTGTCACATCCGAGGAAGTGGAAAAAGTGCTCTTTCACTGAGCCCAGCCCTCCACCGGGGAAAGAGCAACTTCCCTCTTCTCCAGATGACCCGTCTCAGGGACGCTTCGTGATCCGTTTACCGGACTTAACGGCGCCCTGGACGGGGCGGACGGCCCACTTAAGAGGTGCTCAACGCTGCTGCTTCGCCGGAGGCGCAGACAGGGCGGGGCAGCACTCGCAGGCAGGCGCCCTCGGCGAGGAGCCGCAGATGTGGAAAGCTCGGTGGGCCGAGCGGTCATACATACCCGCCAATAGGAGACCTCATCTGACTGCTCTCTCACCGCCTCGAATTCCTGGGTGAATTCACAGACAGTGTCGCCGAACAGGCCAGCCTGGGATACGGGGGAGACAAGAAAGCAAACTTTGTCGACTCCGCGCATATCTTTTGCCAGGTTTAGCCCAAGGTGGCGCTCCTGGACCACTAACATGGCCATCGTCCTTCCCAGGGCACACGCAGCAGACTTGAGGTCCGTGGAGCGGTGCGGGGCTGGTAACCAGCCTGGGTTGGAACCACCCTCATGCAGCTGGGTTAGCGCGTGTGCACATACCCAAGCGTGCAGGGTGGAGGCAGCCTGGCCCACGGCTGTGAGGGCTCTGGCTCCGTGGAGGCAGAAAAACCGACACGCCTTGGATGAGAGACAAGGCTGACTTCAGCAGAAAGAGGCACCACGCGGGCCCGCCATGGCACTCTCAATCTGGGAAATCAACTCGTACTCCCTGGCTGCTCCACCATAAGGGGTGGTGAGGGCAGAGGCGCACGCAGATCGGGCAGAGAAAGATGCCCTCTAAAACTGCGTGAGCCCACTGCGCACGTCCGGGAAGAAAGGGATGGGAGGCCTTAATCCTCCACATACACCCATCTAGTCGGTCCGACCGTGGGGCCGGGGGATAAACCATCTCCAGGCCCACGGCCGAAACAGCCCAGGAAAGCGCGATTATCATGTCTGTTTCTAGATCCGACGCCGCGCTCGCCACCCCGGAGGGAGGGAGCGGGTTCGCATCCTTCATCAGACAAGGATAACCCATCCTCCGATGCAGCGGTGGACGTCTGAGCCTCGGTGTCATCAAGTGAGAGGGGGGCCATCCGAGGATGGAGCGCTTCTCTCACTCAAAGCTTGGATGGAGCGCGTGGAGGAGCGAGAGGTCCACAGGCCCGAGGGCGGCGGATTTACTCCCACTGTAACCCTCAGATCTGCCCGAGTGCCCACCGTGGAGCGGGGGACAACTGGGGTGGTTGGCCCTTTTGCAAGAGCGAGCCGCGATCTTAACTGCGCAACAGACACACCACCGCAGTGATGGCATGCACTGTCCGCGAGCACCGCATTAACATGCTGGACCCCCAGACATGAAACGCAGTGCTCGTGCCCATCATCCAGGGACAGGAAACCACCGCATCCAGAAACGCACAGTCGGAGCGCCGTCTTGAAAAAGACGTGCTGCACGACGTGTTGCTCTTTTAGGATCGCAACAATACAAACCGCTCTGGAGGACCAGACCCAAAGAACGCCAGGCAAGGGAGGACCCAGCTCGACCGTCTGCCGCTGCGTGTCACACACTCTGGACCGGGAGACCGCTCTCGTTCCCTCTCTCTGTGTAATACAGCTGGAGGAACCCTCATGACTCTCTCAGAAGCTTCGTGAAAGACTCTGAAGCGAAAATGAATGCTCAGCTCTGCTATCGCTGTGGTTTTATTGCCAAATTGATTGCAACGAGCATCAGCTGCGCAAGCTGAAGCTGCCAACTCATTGGCATTTCATTGGCCCGTTTACATACTCTTTCAAATGATTGGCTTTCTGAACGAAATCCCCATAGTGGAATTTTTCCACATAGCATTGAAGTTCCCCTCCCGAAGGGGAACACTTTTCTCTTCATCCAACAAGTTCTCCTCACCTTGGGCCACAGTGACTTAAAGCCCAATCTCCAGACATTAAAGAATCAAATTGTTGTTTGATTCACCGCAAAAAAAAATGTAGATGCTTAGTTTTGTTTGAAGCTTAGTCTCAATACACAATGAATCATTTAAGAGATTCATTTGTTCTCTTGTTGTGAAGGCTTTAGAGGTTTGCCTCAGGTTTTATGTTTTATACCATTATCATAGTTTAAGAGCGGTGCCAGATGGGATTACGCTCCCGCAACAAACGACACATTTGTTTATCTCTAAACTCATTTTTATTTTTAAGACTGAGATTAATAATTGTTTTCAATGAAAATCGACTGTCAACCAGAAGAGGATTGTCGTGTGTACGTTCGCGGACTTGGAGCAGGAATTTTACCACACCAATACAGCATTTTTCACCTCACCTGAAATCCGTATTGTGAATATTACTGCTATTTAGCATTTAATCATCGATTAAAAGCTTCTATCCACCCGAAGAAGATCATCTTCAGCGCATCGTCTCATTGTAATACCCTTGACGATCAACAGTTTGTCGCGATTCACCGAAAAAAAATGTAGAAGCTTTATTTTGAGTTCTCAATACACAATGAATCATTTAAGAGATTCTCTTGTTGTGAAGGTTTTAGAAGTTTGCCAATAATAAAAAACATTGAAAAGTTCTTGTTTGAATTTTTTTGTGCTTAAAGTATTGTAAAATTTCAGTAGTATTATTTTTAATCATAATAGATTACTTAAATAACAATTCATATTGCATAAAACCATTTTTTGGCATTAATATAATGCGTTTAATTGAATAGCTATTTTACATAACATATCCTCAATAAATTATTAATGTGAACTAATGATTTTTAGTAAAGACTACTAATCCAAATTTGATTCGTCTGGTACACCAACTAAAGGTTTTCTTTTAATACAGCTTAACCTGTTTAGTTCAATATATGTAAAAACTAAACTTATTTCGTGCAACCGGTTTCCACGCAACAATCTAGTAAAGTCAACTAATTCGGGTTTACAGTTTGATGTGAAGATTAATTCCTAAGAGGGTCAGCTGTGGGGAATAAAGGTTTAAAGTTAATTTTCACAACAATACCACAGTATAGCCAACCTAGTGCTGTGTTTGTTCCTGTCATTTTTCTGAAGATTGATAGACAAGTGAAAACTTATAGTTATTAAATGAAGAATCATCAAAGACTATTAATGTATAAGACTTTGTCAGTAAGTTTCACAGTTTATATGGACCAGTGTCTTCTTTCTCCAGATCATAACATGTAAGTGTAATTAAAACTGCTGCCTCATTTTCAGGAGTTATAAAAGCTTCTTGCAGCTTGTAATCATGTATCTATTACAGATCAGTGCTTGTACTGTATCTCTCAGGTTAAATCTTTATGATGCTGTTCACATATTGCGTCCAAAACTAAGCTGAAAATGTGGCGCGTGCTTCTTCCTTTAAGGATTTAAATGTGTTTCTGAACTTGTGATCCTCTGCTGTTTGCCTTTGCTATGGCCACCATCAGCTGTTCCTCACATGTGCAGCGCGGTCAATTTTCAAAACAGTTCAGCTTTTGCCACTGTGTGGATTAATTCTGTCATTGTTAATAATTGGGGGTATGGTTAAGAATAGAGTAATATGCTGGTGTTTAACTGCGTTGCTTTAATGCACTCCTGCACTGGGCTCACACATATACTGTGTGTTGTACTGTGCAAGCACACATGTACTGTGTGTTACTTCATAGTCATGGTGGTCGTTTCTCTCCATCTTACGCTGAATGCACTCGACCAATTGCGACAGACTGGGTCATTAGACCAATCAGCACAGATTAGCTTTACACAAAGGGTACAAATGAATCGCTGAACAAATCATATGGGAGTCGCTGGGATAATTAGGTAAAAATAAATGCATATTATAAGACAATGAAAGTGTTTTTGACCTTGCCTGTTGTTGGAGACCCCCACAACCAAAATATGACCCTTTATAATGCATAACGGGGGCTCTTTATATTCACTTACTTTTTTTTCCCCTGATGTGGAAGTTTTCGCACTGCATTCGATCTCAGACACCAATGACTCTCCATGCAATATCTGTAAATGTGAGAAAGAGAAACACAAGATTGAGGCAAGAAGGTTTGCAAAGTGGCGATTTTATTCTCTTCGACTGATTTGATGGTACAGTAACTGATTGTTTGCAAATGTTTTAATGCATTATTTAAATTTTTCATGTAAGTTACATTTGCAGTTTTGGATAGATACTCAGATCATTTCTGTTTCCATGATGTGGAAGTTTTTGAATTTTGCTAACCTTTTTGTGGCTACTGTCGTAGTTTCCGGCTATTCTCTTAATAAATGAAACTCAGACTGGAGGTTGTGAATATCAGAAGAATATACTTTATTGGAATAATTTCCAAAAAAGCAGAGACAGCCTGGAGCAGACCCATCCCTGGTCTCTCCCCAGCACAATCCAATGTCCCTCACATTTGCTATAACGTTTATCTTTGCGTCCTCCCACCTTTGTGTTTTCACAGCTGGTTCCTGGTTCAACAGGCCTCTCCCAGCTCCTACTAATTTAAGACCTCTATTGAAAGCCCCATCTCCTTGTTGGGCCTTACAATGTACAGATCTAATGTACTCATAACTGTTGTTCCACATACAGATCAAATTTGGCAATCATTAGTAGTGTTTGTGTATTTAAAGATATAAACTGGATCCTCTTTTCAAACATACATGACATGTTGCATACATTTCATCCTTTTCTGTTTTTTTTGCTCTATTTCTGGCTAACAGTTGTTTCAGCATTGTATTCCCATTCCTCTCTCGTGCCCTTTTATGACCTCTTTGCCGTAACCTATCACCTGTTTCCAAAGACATCCATATGGCCCTTCTCTCACACAATTAGAAGTCTTATACAGCTTTTTAGAAAATAAAAATCTTCTTCACTACCACAGCTAATATAAGTAGTGTAACGGGGTGAAAAATCACACGACCAGAAAAGGATTAAGTTTAGGCCCCGGAGGGTGGATTTATTTACAATGGTGACTGAGTGCAAGATCCAAGAGGGTGCTCCAGTGGGTGGTGTGGTCTTTCCCGGTGGTGCTCAGTGCCTGTGATTTGTGCCCGTGAAGCCGCTCAGTCACCAACTGCTGTCTGTGGAGGAGAAAAGGTGAGTACGGGTTAATGCTCTGCTTCCTTCTCATGCTTCCCCTCTTCTGGTCCTCTCGGTGTGGTTTATTTAGCCAGGGCTGGATGAGCTGCAGCTGGTGCTGATTAGTTGGGAACGAGAGGGCCCAGGTGTTCCTCGTTCCTCTCCAGGATGACGCTGATAGTAGTTTGGGATGCTCGTCACAGTAGAAACAATAACAAACAAAGTGTAAATAGTTACTGCCACTATTTTGTGAACATAGCAGGAATAGAACAAAACTATAAAAACATGTACAAAACATTAAGCTATGGAAGCTTTTCACAAGACTGTTATGACATGTTTAAAGGTCATCATCATCTTAAATCCTTGAAAGTTTTTAATATTTAGATTTTTTTTAAATGGTGTGAACATTTACATGCATGCAAGTATGTATTATATTATCTTACAAAAAACGAATTACCGCATATGCGAGGTGTTTTTAATGCAGCGTCTATGGGGCTGAGAGTAAATTTTATGTTATTCTCTTCTCTGGCTGCGGTTATTAGTCTTACACTTTATTTTCCTTTTGCTGAAAGTCAAGATAACACCATTGTGGAATTTTTCTTTTATTATTTCAGCAAATAGGGTTGTGAAAAAATTATTTGTTGTACTCTTATATTCACTGCGCACTAAGTTTACCCAACTATGGCGTTTTCCGCTACATAGAAACCCGGAAATGTGAAAAGGGTCAATTTCTTTAGAACAATTTCAAACATCAAGAAGTAAACGAATAAATAAATTCTATACACAATACAACTAAACACAATACACCTAAGCTGGCCTCTGATAATACAAAACAGTCTTTGAGAGAGCACACACTCACCATTGAACGCCATGGCTAAGAAGAATCACCATAGTTGTAGGTAATTTCTGAAGAGATATCCCTTGAAGTAAACAGATACAGGTTCTTCCTTTAAGAACTACTGCCTGAGATCATCATCCAGACATCCAGTTATCCATGCTTTTTTGAAGTATCGATGCTGTGGGAAAAATACTGCATAATTAAAACATTCCTGACTGAAACACAAAGTATTAACATAATATTGGATATTTTGTGATGTTAAGCTAATCTTGGCCCTTTTAATCTTTTATCAAATATATGACACAGTAAACTTCCCTTCCTAAGATTGTCCCTGTTGACATCCTGACCAACTTGTTATTGGTTATTAAACCATAACAATTATTACGTTGTTAATAATAATAATAATAATAGTCTACAGTGGACAAGCTCAAAAAGACCTCGTTCACACCTGATTCTAGCATCATCCACATCTGACAGTATTGACAAAAATGTATTAAACTTAATGCCTTAATAACAGGTCTAAACTGAGGTATTGAAAATATCAGATACAGTTTAACACACGTGTGTTTTTAAAATAACATGCATCATTAAAACAAGTTTTAAAATGTTTAAAATTAAGCCCAAAATATCCAACTTACCAGTAATGTTCCATTAAATATAAACTGAAAGACTGTAGTAAACTGAGATGTCATATTAGCAATTATAGCAGTTATCAGACGGTAGTAAAATCTCTAAGAAATATACGTGTCATATAACTGTAATATAAACAAATTGGGTCACATACACCATTTAATCTGCTAATGATGCTGCACCTTAAGTAATATGACAATGACTACCTGTCATTCACAGAATGTTCACAGTTAACTTAACACACGCCACAAAAGTATACAGTAAATAAGCAGTTCTTACCTTTAAGGTGCACAAATGGTTCTCTTTCGTTGTTATCAATGCTTTACTTCGTCGGAATTAAAGCTCTCTCTCACGTGGCTTCGGCAGCCAATTGGAAACCAGAAGCGCGCTGGCATTGATTGACATCAAATCCAGCCAATCGCTGACGACAGTTCCGCTGCTCGACCAATGAAACGCGAAAAAGTCCAGCCAATCGCTGACGAGTACGCGGCCAATGAAACGCGGCTGGGATGAGCCGAAATGTGTATGGGACGGCAGTTGCAGCGAGGTGACGATAGCGGGAGATTATACACTCTGAGCACACACTGATACACACCGAAAAAACGGGTGCACCGTAATTATTGAGACATATTGAGAAAACGCGGGAAGGGGTATGCCGCACCATTTTGAACACGTGTACACTGCTCGACTTATCGGGACATCAGCACTGTCCCAATAGTTACGGTGTGTGCCAATAATGTCGGTATGTATTCAGGTGTTTTGTCCCAACAGTCTGGTCGCACCAACGCACACACACTCATACCTGTCAACATTGGGATGTGAAAATAAGGGATATGCCCCTTATAAAAAATCCCCAAGTTCCATTCAAACACTCACTCAAAACCCAGACTGTACAGAATCCGTTTGGGAAACAGCGTCTATTTAAATCACCATGGAGCCTGTCAGCTGACAGCCACGCACCGCTATATATTCAAGTATTGCAAAGGAGGAGTGACGCCACCTGTAATGAAAAGGAGGGGAATCTTGTCGTTTTTATATTTATTTCAAAGTGTGTTCATGCCTAAATAAAATGAAAGCACAGAGCAGACTCACATTTAAGAGCAAGAGGCGGCCCCTGGTGGTTCGGCAGTATGGGTTGCGTATAGGGAGGATCAGCTATTTAATGTTTAATGTTACGGGATGATAGCAGGATAGAACTGTAAAATATGGGAGAATCCTGGGAAAAATGGGAAGGTTGACAGGTAAGCACACTAGCTAGTTGGCTTTGCTAAGTTTACTCTACCTGTGAAGGTTTAAAAAGGGCAGGCCATCTCTCTAGAAGATCTGTGACAGACTGAAGGTATATGACATCAACCCATTTATAACTTGGTCGTTATTCTTTTTCTTGTTCTCAGAAGTCAACTCCAGCCTCTTACTCTCAAGGGAATCATCCGTTCCCCAGCTGGATGAGGGGGCAGGTAGTTTAACTCAGCTTTCTGAGCTTTTTATTGTTTTTTACTGTTTTTTTGTTCTCAGAAGATTTAAGCGTTACAGAGTTCACCAAGACTTCTGGAATCCCGTGCATACAAAGTTTGCTTCGGTAGTTTCCTACTTTATACTTCAGGCTCTGTTGCCATCTATAGAGACCATTGAAAGAGCATGGCTCCTTCAAACATTTATGCCTTTTTATGAAAGCCTCTGCTACTGCACATCGATGTGCATCATTTGGGTATGGAGTGTACGAAAATATGCCCTTGGCCTAACACTCCAGAATGTTGGACTTTATACCAGGGTAAGACTTCTCTTTGTACAAAAGAGAACCATCCCTGAGAAAGTTCTCATTGCCAATTTGAAGCGCTAACTCTGTGTTATATGAAAACTTTGGAATAGGAAACTCTGTTGGCCATGGTTTGTGCATGTAAGAGCTATGGGGACTGAGTAGCATGGTGTCATCTGATTCTGCAGAGATGGAGTCACTTGATGTTGATGGTAGAGATACAAAGTGATTTTCTGACACTGCTCTGGATACAAAGCAATCTTCTGTTTGGAGCTCAGCAAAGTATTTTGTTAACAAAACGACAGGTGGGACTTACACTAACTTTAGTGTGTCCCTATAATTCAGGTCATCAGTTTAACTTAAAGTCATGAAGTCATCAAAATCTTGATCTTTGTACTAAAGGCTTATGTCCATGGAGATCTCAAACATCTGTTTTATTGTTGCTTCCATCTCCTTTATTGTACGTGGCATTTCAGGAACACAAAGTTTCTTTATCTCATGGTCCAGGATTACTCGAAACTTTACAGATGTAATGTTGCCTTGAAAATATGACAAAACAGCATATTAGTTATTTTTACATTCAGTCTGGCATCGTTTAGCAACCGTTCTTTGTTGTATGTGCTTGAAAACTTGAAAAACATACATCCCCATCACTTGAACTACACCAAATAGTACAGTTTATGAAATGTGTATCTATTCCAGACAAATATGGCGCTTCAGTATCACCATTCGCCTTCCTGCAATCTTGTAGTCTGAAAGTGGACACATATTAAATTCAATTCAATTCACCTTTATTTGTATAGTGCTTTTACAATGTACATTGTGTCAAAGCAGCTTCACATAGAAGGTTATAGTAAATTGAAAATGTCAGTCCAGTTATTAATGTTGGAGTTCAGTTCAGTTCAGAGTTGTTTAATATTCACTACTTAGAGTCCAAACACTGAAGAGTAATCCATCGGTGCGCAGCTCTAGCTGCATTCTAGTCGCCGGAGGCTGGAGAACTCTAGGCTCGTCTGTCCTTGGAGGGTTACAGGAATCCGTCTCTTGCTTGCTACTGCGCCAAGCAGCTGCTCAGGATACAGCGAGGTCCAGGATTATGGAGCCTTGGAATCGTCTTGTCACGGGTCTTGGATCACATCCGTGGCGCTGCATAGTCTCTGTGGGCCTCGGGATGAGTATCCCCAGGTGGAAATAGAGAACAAAGAGAATAATTAGAGTAGCTGCTGTTCATAGTGTATATAAACGAGATGCGTGGAGCACATTTATGCATCCTACCGCTATGTGATGTATTGAGTGTATGCTTTACTAAAAAGATAGGTCTTTAATCAAGTTTTGAATTGTGAGAGTGTGTCTGAGCCTCGGACATTATCAGGAAGGCTATTCCAGAGTTTAGGAGCCATGAATGAGAAGGCTTGACCCCCTTCACTTGACTTTGCTATTCTGGGTACTACTAGAAGCCCTGAGTTTTGAGATCTTAAAGAGCGGGTTGGAATTGTAGCGAGACAGAAGTTTGGTTAGATAAACAGGAACTAGATTATTTAATGCTTTAAAGGTAAGAAGTAATATTTTAAACTCAATACGAAACTTAACAGGGAGCCGGTGTAAAGAGGATAAAATTGGGGTAATATGATCATATTTTCTAGACCTGGTAAGAACTCTGGCGACTGCATTTTGTACTAGCTGAAGTTTGTTAATAGATGAGGCTGGGCAACCAGCGAACAGAGCATTACAGTAATCCAACCTAGAAGTCATAAAAGCGTGAACTAGCTTTTTTGCATCTGAGATGGATCGCATACTTCGTAGTTTAGCAATATTTCTCAGATGAAAGAATGCAGTTTTTGTGATATGGGAGATATTGTTTTCAAAAGTTAAATTGCTGTCTAATATGACACCCAGATCTTTAACAGTAGAGCTAATGCTAACTCTGTATCCCTCTAGTTGCAGGTCGAGTTGTGAGATCTGCTGTGTACAGGATTTAGGTCCTATAAGTAATAGTTCAGTTTTCTCTGAGTTTAAGAGAAGAAAGTTGTTGGTCATCTAGTCTTTAACATCTTTAATACATTCAGTTAGTTTAGACAGTTCAGATGTCTCATCAGGTTTAGTAGAAATATATAATTGAGTATCATCTGCATAACAGTGAAAGCTGATCCTGTGTCTTCTAATAATGTCTCCCAGGGGCAGCATGTATATTGTAAACAGCAAAGGGCCTAAAACTGATCCTTGAGGCACCCCATACTTTACTGGCCTGACTTGTGAAGGTTGTCCATTAATATTCACAAACTGGTAACGATTAGTTAAGTATGACTTGAACCATTGTAAAGGCGTTCCCTGGACACCTGTAGAGTTTAAGCGATCTATGAGGATATTGTGGTCAATTGTGTCAAATGCGGCACTAAGATCTAGCAGGACTAACAGCGAGATGCACCCTTGGTCAGCAGCTAAGAGTAAATCATTGGTTGTTTTCACTAATGCAGTTTCTGTACTGTGATGAGGCCTGAAACCTGACTGGAACACCTCAAAAACATTGTTCATCTGCAGAAAGGAGCATAATTGGGCAGAAACAACTTTTTCTAGTATTTTAGACATAAATGGAAGATTTGAAATAGGCTTATAATTAGCTAAGTTGCTGGGGTCCAGTTGTGGTTTCTTAATAATAGGCTTAATAATAGCTAGCTTGAAAGAGTTTGAAACATGGCCTAAAGACAAAGAAGAGTTGATAATGTTAAAAAGAGGTTCTCCTACTACAGGTAGCAATTCTTTTAGTAATTTTGTTGGAATTGGGTCTAGCATACTCGAAGCTGGTTTAGAACCATTTATAATTTTATCTAGCTCTTCCAGTTCTATGTTCTCGAAGCACTCATTTGGTTCAGTGGAATGTTTACTGGATCCGAAGTATAAGGCGGTACAGAGAGTTTAACATCTATTTTTTTGTCTAAAGCCTTCTATTTTATCACTGAAAAAATTCATAAAGTCTTTGCTACTCATTTGCGGTGTGATATTTTGTTTCAACGATGACCGATTATTTGTTTATTTAGCAATGGTGTTACATAGAAATCTAGGATTGTTATGGTTATTTTCTATCACTTTACGGAGGTGCTCAGCCCTGGCAGATTTTAGGGCCCTCCTATAGCTGGACATACTGTTTTTTACGCAATATTAAAGACCTCTAAATTAGTTTTTTTCCATTTACGTTCCAATGCACGGGTTGCTGTTTTGAGAGCGCGCGTATGACTGTTATACCATGGTGTAGTTTTATCTTCTCTAGTCTTTTTTAATTTGATGGGTGCCACAGTATTGAGTGTGCTAGTAAAGATGGCATATCAGTGAGATCCTTCTGTTCCACAAAAACTACTTGCTCTGTGCTCTCCAGGTCAAATCCTCAAATGTGCTCATCATACCAGGAAATTAATACCTTAGCAACAAAATGGACCTTGTCTCTCAGAACTACTATCTGAAGAACTTCAATAAAGTCTGGGAGTCCTGCAGTAGATCCATAGGCCAAAATCATGCCTTTAGTGTATGTAGTTCCATAAAGTGTGACAGAATTGGAAAGATGTACATTGGTCTGACCTGGAGACACTCTTCTTATTGCATTGTGTACATTTGTATGCAAAACAGCTATAGGCACCTGGGATACTCTGGCAGTACTGAAAGTGGGAACAGTTGTAGTTACATGCAGGTGGTGTGTAATCATCAACTGATGCTTGTTTGCGAGGGAAAACAGAACATTCTTGAAATTCCCTGTATGCCTTACAATTTGTTTGAAATAACAATGTTTACAAATCGCATAGTCCAAAATCCAATGACTGGTCCAAACTCTTTAATAAGCATTGGATAATGTTTCAGGAAGTGGTGTTTAGAGACGTAATCTAAGTCGATGCTCAGAAATCTTTGCATCAAGATATAATATACTTGCTTCACTTTGAGTTGGAGCTACCACAGGTTCAACTATCTCTTTAAGACACATGATTACATCCAATGCAGGATCATTCTGGGGTATCCTGTGACCTATCATTATTGGGAGCTGCCTGATGAGGGTCCAGTTTTCGTGGGCATTACCTCAGATACTTTTTTGAGTGGAGAATGCAATGGGAATGGGCTGTGGACTTTCTGTCTTATCTCCCAACTTGTAGGGAAACAATTTCATTGTGTTGTTAAGCTCATCTAGAGTGATGTATCCTTTGGCTATGAAATCACTAAAGCACAGTGCTAATTCCATGGGAACAATTCCCTCAAAAAGGTCCTGCAAAATATCAGGAGGATAGCCCTCAACCATGTGAAAATGGCTTAGTTTCTCTGACAGTGGGCAAGGCCTTTTCACACCAAAGGTGTGTGGTAATGCAGGGTTCTCTTGTAGTGTTTTGACATGAAGAGAATAATCCTCCTTTGTTCGAATGTTAAATGCACCTGATCTCACTTCCTTTTCTTGAAAGTCAGCATGCTCTCCTAGACAGAACCTGCAAATGTATGTTCCTGAGAAACTTTCTACAAGGCCAGCTACTGAATGTGCACCAAGATTGTCAGCAACTACACAGTAGATGGTCACTTTGACAGTTTTCCCAAAGACTGGAATCAAAATTCCATCTTGTTCCAATATAGCTATGTCATCTAGGAGTGGCTTAAGTACCTCTGCATATCCAAATGTCTTAATATCATTAGCTTTGCACAAAAGTGCCAGATACACTGAAGTTAGTGTGGACCGATAACAGGATGGGTTGTTTCCCATGATCCAGTACACAGCTGTTATTTTGTGTTTCCTTCGAGATGTTTTTAAGGAATTGCATACCTCAAAATCATCTACATGAAGAAATATGCAGATTCTCTGCTCTTCAGAATAAAAATCACTCTCTCTATAAATGGCACCATCACGGAATGATCTGTACTGTGCAGGAATACCTGTGTGTCCATAATCTAAGAAACCATTCAATGATATCATTGTTGTTTAAAATTTGTTTCAGTGATTCATAGATTAGAACATACTGAAAACTCTTCTTTTCAATTGGATCAAGAACATATTTAACTCGCTTTTAGAAAGTACCGTCTCCTTTTGAAAGCTGATGACAGTGGCCCATCCTCATCAAAAGCCATGCTTATGGAGTTAGATTAATTTAATTCCTCAATTAAAGTAGTGACAATTGTGCTGTCAATGACACAGTTATTTTTCTTCAAGTGTGATTCAACAATGTCTGATAATTGGCATAGATGCTGATGAGACAAACTGCAGTTCATCTACTAACTCATCAATACACCTGTTTGAGACGTTATGCACACTTTCCAACTTAAGCAGGAAAGAAGCTATATGGGCTATATGAAAACATATGGCTATATTTTCATCCTGGGTGGCTCCAGTGTTGTCTAATTCAAAAGTTGGTGTCTCATTTGGCTTTTCAAAAAGACATGTAAAGGACAGGACAATCTCAGGTCTTTGTGTCTGACTTTCCGAATGGCATCGAGACAAATGTGAATGCAAACAACTCCAAGTTTTGAAAAAAAGTAAATGCATAGTAATGAATGACTATGACCAAAGGTTCCATGATGCAGTCAATAATGTTTCAAAATGTCACTTCTCGTAGGTAAGTGATCACTGCACCTTTTGCATGGCCAACTCATTTTACCTTTGCCTACAGTTCATGAAAGACAAGTTGTAAATAAAAAAAGGACACACCCTTTGTTTACTAATGTTAAGTATGAAAATCCCTCAGGTTTATGCCAAGATTAATAATCCGTATAGTAAAGCAATATGCAAACTTATATAAAAAATAACCATCACAGTTGAGGTCAGAATTATTAGCTCCCGTTTATTTTTCTCCCCAATTTCTGTTTAATGGAGAGCAGATTTTTTTCCAACACATTTCTAAGCATAATAGTTTTAATAACTTGTCTCTAATCACTGATTTCTTTTATCTTTGCCATGATGACAGTAAATAATATTTTACTAGATATAGACATATACAGCTTAAAGTGACATTTAAAGGCTTAACTAGGTTAATTTGGTTAACTATGCAGGTTAGTGTAATTAGGCAAGTTATTGTATGATGATGGTTTGTTCTGTAGGCTATTGAAAAACAAAATGAGCTTAAAGGGGCTAATCATTTTGACTTTAAAGTTGTGTTTAAAAAAATTAAAAACTGCTTTTATGCTAGCCGAAATAAAAAAAATAAGACTTTATCAAGAAGAAAAAAATATTATCAGACATAATGTGAAAATGTCCTTGCTCTGTTAAACATAATTTGGGAATTTTTTTTTTTTTAATTAAAAAAGGGGAGGACTAAGAATTCTGACTTCAACTGTACATATTTGTTGTGTATGTACATTATTACAGTTGTTTTTAACAAGATCAAATTCTAATGAAATCTGTGATTTTTCTTTCTTTCTGTGTAATATGTATAAAATTTTGGTTGCCCATCAATTATAGAATCTACGGAGACCTGGAAGGGACGTGATGGTGGGGGAAAAAATGGAAGATAAAACAACTGGATGGGAGGAAAAAAAACTGGGTGATAAGAAAATATAAGTGATAAGAAAATATATATTTTTAGGTTTTTGCGTTCCCTCAAAGTTGTTTTGCATTCCCTCCCAAAACTGTTGTTCCATAAACACTTCCTGCTTATTTCATACGTCAACCTTCCCATTTTTGCCGAACTGGATTCTTCTGTATTTTAGCAATCGATCCTGCTATCATTGCGTATTTCTCATATTTCTCCCATATTTTTAATCTTGAAAGCACATTTAAATTAATATGAAAAATCTGCTTTCACTTTCTTTCCATTAAAGTGGTGCGTCGATCGTCACCCATCCTATGCAACCTCTGAATCAGTGAACTCAGGTATAAGTACTTCCTGAAGGATGAATGCGTTCATTATAAATCTGTGCATTCTTAAAGTCACACCTCTGTTATCAAATAAGTAAAGCGCAGCAAATTAATCTCTCGATTTGTTTTGATTGATAACAGAGGCGTCACTGTAAGAATGCACAGATCTATAATAAAAAACATTCAATTACTTTAGTCACTGTGCTCATCAAGGAGAATTTATTGTGTTTAAAATAAAACATGCAGGAGGAATAAATTTACATATTATTAAGTGTAGTTGTCTGTTTAAACACACACCCAAATCCCAAAGTGTCCTGCACTTTAGCTTCTCTTTAAATGGTGTGTACAAAAGCTGATCTAGGATCAGTTTATCATTTGGAGCGTGTCCATCAGTCAGTGCTTATACATTCATTCACTGATTCAGAGGTTACACAGGAAGAGTGACAATTGACAAACAGCATTAATGGAAAGTCAATGCAGACATTTTTATATTCATTTAAATGTGCTTTCAAGACTAAACATGTAGCGGGATAGAAAAGTAAAATATGGGATAATATAGCAAAAATTGCAGGGGCGACATGTATGAAGTTAACGGAAAGTGTTTGTCAAAGAACAGTTTTGCATTCCCTCGCAAAACATATTTTTGAGGGAATGCAAAAACTTAAAATATATATTTTCCTATTACAGTTTTTCCCCCCCTCCACCCAGTTTTTTTTCTTCCAACCATTTTTTCCCTACCATCACCTCTCTTTCGGGTGTCCGTTACAATCTCCTGCATGCAGGCATCAGTGTAGTCATTAGCTACGTTTCCATCCAGCTATTTTTATCTGCATTTTGGATATGCGCATAAAAAACGATTGATGGAAACGCCATGTAGCGCATAAAATTTGAAAATGCGCATAAAAAATGTATGCGCATAATTAAGTAGGATAAACTTTTTATTCGATAAGAAAAGATGTGCATAAACTGCGATGGAAACACTTTTACCGAATATATTCCAGTATGCGCATTAAAAAAAGGTCATGTTATGTTGTAAGAGATCATGTTATGATAAAAATGTGTGTAAATGGACAAACCAGCAGGCTGAGCACATCGTAAAACATCTGAAAAGTTATATTGGTCATTCTAAAACGCCTTACCGTTTAAGTAGTTGTGTTATTATATTATTAATGACCTCCAGAATTAAGAGCATCTGTACTCCGCGTCTGACACCTTCAAACGCCACGGCACATTCACTGCATGTCAGGATTGCCTTCTGAGGCACAAGTCGTTTATTAAATGAAAAAAAAGATTGACACAGCTTCTCCTACTGCAGCAAATTACATTTTTATTGTTGATATTTGGCGCCAGTTAATCAGCAAGTGACGATTTTGTCCGCTTTGACTCATTGGATGGAAATGCTGCTTTATTCGCTCTTATCAGCCCTCATTTCCCTTCTAAACTCCAATGCTCATTTTCACTCTCTTATTGCTGCTCCTCTCGCCCCTCCCCTAAACCAAACTTCATCTTTTCCTCCCCATCCCTCTACCTCTGCCCCCCTCCCAACCTACCTTCTTCCTCCCAAATTCCTCCTGTTAATATTCCTCCTTTTTCTTCTCTTCCTACTGCTCATACTAGCTCTGACCCCGCTCACCATTTCTCCTTCCCTACACCAGTTTCTTCTGCACGTCCTCCATTCAACCTGTCATCCGCCACGCCCCTCCCTCCACCAAACAATGCTCTAGCCTTGGAACCTCTACCCATCTCCAACTCAAGTTCGCAATCAAATCCTTTCAGGTCTAACCCACGGATTCCACCCAGGCGTTTCAACTCTCCCTTCACTTAACCTCTTTTGCCCTAATCTGCAGTCTGCTACCGCAGAACCAGAAACTGTCGATTATCTTATTAAAAAAGAAATCGACAATAACTTCATGATCGGACCATTCACTGCACCCCCCTGTAACATCTCCCGCATTAGCCCAATAGGTGTTGCTACTCAAATTTTCGGGCAAAAAACGCCTCATAGTCGCCCTTTTGTCCCCGCACAATTCCTCTTTTCCTAGCATTAACGGCACTATCCTATTAGACGAATATTCACTTAACTACCACGACATCGATCAAGCCCTCTCTCCCATAAAAATCGCAGGCCGCAATGCCTGGCTAGCCAAAGTAGATATTTCCTCCGCCTTTAAAAATCATGCCAATCCATCCAGATTTCTGGCACCTTTTTGGCCTACACTGGCGTAACCAGTTCTATTTTGCAGTTCGACTAACATTCGGATGCAAAAGCAGCCCAAAAATATTCGACATGATGTCAGAAGCTCTATGCTGGATTCTGTCAAATAATTACGGAATCCCACACCTCATTCACCTCTTAGACGACTTTTTGATAATTTCTCGCGTGTCTACACCTTTGGCCAAAAATCTAGCGATCACCCAACAGGTTTTCGCCGATCTCGGGATTCCTCTCGCAGAGGAAAAAACTTCTGGATCCAGTACTTCTATTGAATTTCTGGGCATCAACCTAGACTCACATAAATTCCAAGCATCCCTTTCTAAAGATAAAATCGACCGAATCACCGCTCTATCCCAAATATTCCTAGAAAAACAGACATGCAGAAAGCGTGAACTCCTATCTATCCTTGGCCATCTAAATTTTGCCATGCGCATTATTCCACAAGGCCACCCATTCATTACCCACCTCCTTTAACTATCCACCACAGTTCACGGTTTAGAAGAAATAATTCTTCTTTCTAAACCCAGTCGCAAAGAACTCAGCTTATGGATCTCTTTCCTCAAGCAATGGAACGGCTGTGTCAGGGTTCTGCCACTCCTGTCGTGTTAATTCTTGTTTTTGGTGGCAGAATCCGGACACTGGCTCTGTCTAGTCCTGTGTGTTGTCATTGTGTCTCTGTATGAGTGCCGATTGTGGGCGCGTGGGGTCTGGGCGTGTTTGCGCGCTCTTGTCCTGGTCTTTGTTTTGTTCTGTCGGCATCGCGCTGCTTCATTCTAAGCGCTTCCGTTTAGTCTGTTCCGGTTTGGGATGGCGCTGGGATGAAGCATGCGCATTGCATATGTGTGAGCACACGGTAGGATGTTTTCATTTTATCGTGTGCTTGTGTCTTGCGTTCAGTCCTCTGTTGTGTTTAGCACGTGGTGTATGTGTTTACAGTTCTCTCATTGGCTGCGTGTTCTAGTCTTTATGTGAGTGTATGGCTTGTGTTGTCATGCACTCTCCTGTCTATGGTCTAGCACCACCCTCCTTGTTAACCCATTATTAGTCTATCATGTTCACCTGTCTGTTTGTTAATTATTTCTGCTTTAAATTCTCCTCATGTCTGCTGTCCTGTGCCAGTTCATTGTATTCTATTGAATGTGTTGGAGTGATCCTGTCCTGTGTCTTGTCCTGCCTTGCCAGCCCAGTTTAGTGATGTTTTTTTCCCCTATGGGGTAATTTTAGTTTGTTTATTTTTGTTTATTAAATCTCCTTCATTGCATTCTGGAGTCCTTGCCTTTTCCCTTCCACCCAACTGTGACAGGCTGTTACTTATTCTACAGCGACTTGATAGCATCCCCCATAGACATTAATTTATACACAGATGCAGCCCCATCAGTCAGTTACGGAGGTTTCTATAAAGGACATTGGTTTGCCTCAACATGGCCACCCCAATTTAATTCCATTCCAAAAAAACCAATGTTCTTTGGCCCTTTTCAAACTCTTCCCAATAGTTGCAGCAGCCATCCTGTGGGGGGATGAATGGTCCACATCTAGCATCCTCGTTCACTGCAATAACAAAGCTACTGTGCACTGCATAAACAAAGGCTGTTCACACTCCCCGTCACTAATGCCATTCCTAAGACACCTCATCTGGATATCTGCCGAAAAATAATTTATCATGACTGCTGAACATGTACCTAGTTGCAAAAACCAAATTGCTGACACCCTTTCTCGTTTTTCTTTCCAGAAGTTCTGGCTACTCGCCCCGGAGGCAGACCCCCAACCAACGCCTGTCTCTCCCTATTCAGAAATGAAATTGCCATAAACCACCTCCTTTATAAACTCCACCTAACTTCTCTATCTCTTATTTTACAATCAGTAGCTCCCAAAGCCCTCAATTAATACCTCACAGCATGGAATACATTGAAACAATTTCACGCCCTCCATCATCTACATTTCCCTGACTTTTCCCTTCTCTCCATCACTTCCTTTATATCACACCTCCACACTGCTAAACACATGCAAACAAGTTCAACTAAGAGCTATCTCAGTGGGATCCAATTCTTCCATAAATTGATCCATGGGTCCCCTTCCGAGGCCATCACAAATTCGCAAACCTCCCTCATAAAAGGGATATAAAAAAACCATCCCACCACCCCGATTCTAGACAACCCATCACCCTCAATATCCTGTCCTCATGCATCCACACCCTACGCAAAGGTTACATTTCTTCCCACACAGGCCGTACCTTAGATGCTATGTTCACCCTAGCTTTCTTTGGCTTCCTCAGATGCTCTGAATTATCAGTCACATCCAAATTTAATCCCTCACTCCACCCCACCATCTCAGATCTAGCTTTGCAAAATAAGGAAACTATTTCTTTCCTTATCAAACAAAGTAAAACAGATCAATTCCATAAAGGACACTTTATCTACATTTTCAACATGCCTTCCCCCACCCGCTCTTTCCAATCCCTCCTAGCCTACCTGAATCTGAGAAGATCCCAAGAGGCTAACCCACTAGCCCCTCTTTTTACTGATGATGCTAACCATCCAGTATCTCGGTTCTGGTTTCAAAGACACCTTAAAGAAGTCCTCCGCATCTCTGGCTTTTCCCCCGAGCATTACTCCAGCCACTCATTTAGGATTGGCGCAGCTACCACAGCAGCCTCTTATGGGCTATCGCAGCACCAGATCCAGACCCTCGGTCGCTGGTCCTCCGAAGCCTTCAAATCCTATATCCGCCTTAGCAAATATCACCTCAAGGAAGCCCAACGGGCCCTAACTAACCACCCAGCCCCCCCACACCCGGCTCCGACTTCCGCAGGAGTCAACAGAGCCTCGATTCTCGCAAGAGTCTCATCCCAGCCACCCAGCAGGAGTTAATTGACCTTCCCTGACCTCCTCTGTAGCCTGTCTCCTGCAAGAGCCTCTGTAAAGAGCAACGCCCTCAGGAGTCATTTGAATGTGTTAATTTTGCTTATGTGTGCGTGTGCATATGTTTTTGGATGTGCTTGCGTGTGTCTGAGAGTGCGCGTATGCATATATGTTGTGTATATGTTGTGTATATTGATTGATGATGTTTTTACATGTCCCCCCCCCCTTTTTTTCAGCCTTCTCATCCTCCCCTTCTTCCAGCACTGAGCATTTCCACTGCCTTTACCCACTTTACTTTTTCAGCCTCAAATTCCTTTCATCTTCTCAACACCCTACCTCCAACTTTCTCTCTTCTCCAGCTTAAGCCCTCACCCTCAAGGTCCGACCCCCGCAGGGGTCCTTCCGAGATCCAATTCCCTTGAGATTCCCCTTCCCATTACAACCCCCACCCACACCCAATCCACACACATAAGCATAACCCAACCCCATGCTCGACTCACAAGAGTCACCCTAAGTTTTCCTCGAACACCCCCTTCCAGTCACTCCTCCAATTTAAGCTTTCACTTCCTCTCCCCATTTCTACCGGGGTTCATCCGAGCTCTGACTCTCGCAGTAGCTACTCCACCTCTCCCCCCAGCCGTTACAGCCCCCCTTACCCTATCCCCATAACTCAGCAGATGCCTAACTTTCACAAGAGCCTCTCTAAGTAGTCCGAACTACCCCAGACAGATAAAGCCCCTGAAGAGGAGAGACAGACAGATAAAGCCCC
>CAIGQQ010040405.1:3009731-3030967 GCA_903798035.1 Danio albolineatus | reverse complement strand
TATATATATATATATATATATATATATATATATATATATATATATATATATATATATGTGTGTGTGTGTGTGTGTGGTTTTGTTGAAATTCAGTTTTTCACAGAACTCTGTTCATGAAGCCCTAATCTTGCAATCCCAATGCTCTAAACAGTGAGTGAACATTTAAAATTGTCTTTATTTTTACAGACAAGTACCATTTCTCCACTGATAAAAGTATCAAGTTCAAACTTAATAGGTCCAAATCAATTTTACTGATTTGACCAGTGACTAAATCACCACAGAATCACATATCCAGAGCACAATTGCTCTCTTTATACAAAAAGTTTGCCACAATACAATATTTGGCAAACAATGAGAAACTAACAATAGAAATTGAGTCAAAGAGCCCAAGTAAAGCAATTACTGTTCTCCTCAATGGTGGCAGCTTAAAATACAAAACGTGGTGTTGTTTTTGTTTTAATGTTGTTGTAAAAAATTACCTGCTTAGTTCTTAATATCACTATATGGAATTTTGTAGTGTGGCAGAACAAAAGAGCAAACAGGTTGTTAATAAGTAAAGCTGCTGTTTGTAGAGTTGCTTAATAATCCTCTGCTGAGTTTTTGAGAGATTTGATGTGTTTTATTTTAGTTATTTTCACCTACGGCTGTGACTGAAGTGAGTTGTAATTTTGCATTTCTCTTCTCTGTTTCTGCTTATTAACAGCAGGTGTTCATCATCAGTGCTCAATCAACACTTAATTAGTCCCTTCATTGTCTCATTAACTTTACTCTGCTGCTGAGTAACTTTTACTCAATTTAGAGTGGGACCAGATACACTCTGAACTGAGTAAATTTTACTCTGAGGATTTTGCTGTGTGTGTGTGTGTGTGTGTGTGTGTGTGTGTGTATATGCAGTCACATTTGTTTACCTTCACTATCTGTCCAATATCTTGCAGGAACTTTTTTCTTCCGCATTTTCCCCACCTCCTCCTCCTCACTATCCACATTGGAATTTTCCACAGCTTTTTTGGCTCGCTCTCTAGCTGTCTTGTAGTTGTCTAATGACACATTAAATTTGTGTTGGCTTTATAATTTTTGTAATTTTTTTAAAATATGTAAATAAGTAGTGGTGCAACACATCACAAACGGTTCGGATCATATCACAGATTTTGAGTCACGGATCGAATCATTTTTCAGATCAGCAAAAAAACAAACAAAACAAAGTTTTGATTTAATTAATTACTGAAAGCTTACTTTAGGAACTTTTATACCACAGCAAACACTACTAGCTGAACTGATGAAGTCGGTAACAAAACAAGAACAATTACTCAAATGTCAAGTGTGGATGAATACAACAAAGTTACTAATGAAATCAGTAACAAAAGTATTCAGGCGCAGAAATGTAATAATTAATTGTAAAATAACTAGTGCTCCTCACTGCAGGTATTTATAGGATGCTGTCTCTTTAACGCCTGTTTCAAACATACTCCGCATGCATTGCATATGTGCTGCATATTTTTTCCTTATTTTTTTGGGATTTGAAATCAAAATAACAGATAAATTATGTGTTTGTGGTAAACAGGCAATCAGAAACGAACTGCTAACGCACTGGAGATGGAGTAACTCAGAAATTAGGAGTAATTAAAATTAATTAAAATATTTTTTAATTAATTATTAATTAATTAAAAAACACTTGTTTTTCTCTAGAGCAAACCGTAAGAAAAACCTTACCTATCTGTATAAAAGTTCATCTAAAATTAGGTACATAGTGTTGCTTATTATGCTAAGAAAAAAATTATTTAAAAAATACAGAACACTCAGTAAACTAACATGGCTTATAAGAGCCTTTCTGTAGCTTATATTGTCCAAAAACAAAAGAATTATCACAATAGATGCTACACAAAATATTATGACATTCAACGTACAGCTGTGGTACTGCAAAATTTAGATATTCACTCATTCACTGCTAGATGATCATTTATGAAGAATTATTCAGTGTCAAATTTTTGATGGCTGATTGTTGCCACCTATTGGTTAAATAATGTAATTCATGGCATGTGACAGTGATTTTTATATTTACTATAAACATCAGTGTTTTTATCTAAACTACAAACCGTTGTTCTAGTACTTCTATGTTACTTGACTGTTTGTAAACTAAAGACTGAATCTCTTTCTTGATTTTTGCATTTTTCAAACACAGATTTGGACGCAGCGACGGAACAATTAATACACATATGCAAATCACCCCATTTATAATTTATGTTGCATGGATGTTGAGATCCCAATCTTTTAATAATATTTTACAGGAAAGCCTAAATGCTTTCATACATGTGATTTGAATGATGTGAGAGGCAATCTCTCTGCGATCATTACACATTACGTATTAATCTTCAAAAAAATCTATAAATCTGCGGGTCACGTGTGTTCCAAACAGAGGCTTGTGATCTGGGAAATTAAATAATACATATGTATTTCTGATCGCAGCCTCTTGCAATTAGCAAATCGCAAAGGTTCAAATCACGATTGCGATTCGGTTAATGGCACAGCACAATTAAAACATAACTGTATGTATGTTTCCGTTCAAAGAGAAGTTAAAGAGGAAACAAATCTAAATCACGCAGTCTGAATCACGCCTATCTCTTTCTCGCTGTCTGCATGTGCTTACCTCTGGTGAGGTTGTCAGTGGTAAAAAAGAAAAAAGAAAAAAACAGGGTGTTCTTTTTTTGCTGCAATTTTATTTTTTACATTTTTAATTGTATGGGTAAATTGACAAGACAAAACATGTGCAAATTATAAACTTTAATTATGATGGTTCAACTTCACAGTCAACTTGAGGATCACGTGCGTCCCAAACCGAGGGGTCTGGTCCGTATGGATCATGGATTATCTACACTCCGTTGCACCACTAAAAATCAGTGTATTTCAAAATGACTATATCTTTATTAAATTTCTTACCAGTCTCAGAGAGTATTCTAATTTTATACCGATTCCAGAGCTCCTTTTCTGGCCTGTGGGAGGTCTTCGCCATGGCCTCTGCATTTCTACGGGGCCAGTAGCAAATTAGAACCCAAAATATTTCAGGAAAAGGTTAACATCATTTTTTATATCTATGGACTCGTTAGGTTCTTTGGGGAAACAAATCCAGGATTTTTCACGTGACCTTTACGTATTTTTATTTATTTTATAGAAAATTACCAATTTTTTTATTAGTCCCTTCTGGACATTTGACTCAGTGGCCTACACTGAAATAATAAAAACCTTAATTTCTTTTTGACTGAAGAAAGACATGAACATCTTAAATAACACGGGGGTGAGTAAAGTATTTGGAAATTTGAATTTTAGATTATCTAATCCTTTAATACACAATACAGTATAAAGAAATCAGATTCTTTTTATACTTCTATATATATATTTTTATATAATACACTTTTATTAATGCTTGAGTAAGGGCATCCGCTGCGTAAAACATGCTGGATAAGTTGGCTGTTCATTCCACTGTGGCGACTCGAGATTAATAAAGGAATGAAGCCGAAAAGAAAATGAATGAATGAATGAATTTATGCTTGAATTTAACAGTATAAAAGAAACATTGCACTGTTATAAATAAATATATCCTAGTAATGTAAAAATCTCTTATTTTAAAATTAAAATATTGTGTTATAAGGAGAAAAACATCTCGTTATAGAAGTATAGAAGTAAAAAGAACTTTTTTACTGGACTGTCAGAATATGTTGCTGTAATAAAAAATAAAAAAAACACTTTAGCAAGTCAAGCCCACCTTCTGAGATTACATCAAGACGGTACAAGAGTACAAGACGGTATGGGAAGTACAGAAAGCGGTAAAGTATTAGAACATCGCATTCACTGCATTACAAAATAAGTGTTTGTGGCTATTCAAAGGGGACAAGTGGGCTTACATTATATTAATATATATACACACACACACACACACACACACACACATACCAATATCTTTTTTTGTCTTCTTGAGCCACAAACCTCACTCTAAACCAGGGCTATTCAATTAGTTTGTCATGGGGGCCAGTTCATAAAAAGCATACCAAACGAAGGGCCGGAGAGGTATGACTTGCAATAAGACAAGTCAACCTCTCGGCAACCTCTCGCTCTCCCTCAGTAAGCCAATACGGAAGTAACTGAAACTGCAATACATCGACTCGCCTTCGGGGGCTGGCTCCAGGAACTCCAGGGGGTTTCTGACTGCAATGGTAAATTGGCCATTTTTTACAGATGATAAAAACATGTTTACAGCCTGGTACAATCAATAGTTTTGATGCATATAGCAAATATTACCCTTCATGACAACTCTGAGGGGGGTGAATTTTTTTATAACTCCTCCATTTCCTTTATATTAAGTTATATGCAGTTTGCATAATTAAGGGCGTGGCCACTTGAGTGACAGCTAGCCTCGCTGGTCACCGTCACGTCACCTTAGCTGATTCCGACTGATTAGCCGATGAATTTGGCATATTCATCGTAGTTTTGTGTTGTTTTATGTGGCGTCAGTCGCCATTTGGAATTATTTTCTACAACTATCAGATGATATGGCATGCTGTGTGCACTTAATTGTGCTCACAAACCATTCACGTGGTCTCCATTTCCCAGGTAAGTGAAATTACACACTTAATACCATCTCTATAAATGTTCTTGCTTTAATTAAGATAATTTATGATTTTTTGATGTTCTTTAGAGCTGTTATGCACTCCAGAATCTGACAGATTGATCAGCTGTAGGCTATAAAACAGTCATCTAAAGTGTTGTCATACAGTGTTATGCCTGGATTTCATAAATAGCCATGCAGTTACTAACACAGACTATATCTGAAGTATTTGGAAGTAATTTGCACTTCCCTCCTGTAGAAAAACTTCATAAGATCAATGTTTAGTGCCTCAGTATATTACAACAGTGTTTTTAAAAAGGCTAAACACTATTAATATAGTGTACAGCCAAGCACATATGGTCAGAACACAAACGAGTCGCGGGTAATGAAGTAGAATGCTTTTCTCCCAAACTAAGCAAAATGCTAGCAGCGTCTGTAGCTCCGCTCATGCTCCGCCTCTTTGCCCTTATTTGGAGACCCCCAGCTGGAGCAGTGACACGTGAACAAAATGGCGCCGGTTGGCCACGGCCACTTATGGCCTCTTTTGCGCTCTTCAGAAACCTATGGGTGACGTCACGCATACAACAGCCATATTTTTTACAGTCTATGGTATTTTCCCGTATTTCTCCCGTATTTTCAGTCTTTCTCTGAAGGGTGACAATAAACATTAAAGAGCCGATCCTCCCAATACGCAACCCATACCACCGAACCACCAGGGGCAATAATAAGTATCCCTTATTTTCACATCCCAATGTTGACAGGTATGGCTACGTCTCGTGGGAACTCCAGTGCTGGTTTGTGTCTAATGGCCCGTTTCCACTAAATGGTACAGTACGGTACGGTACGGGTCGGTACGGGTCACCTTTATCAGGCTTGCGTTTCCACTGCAAAAGGGTACTCTTTTGGTGGGCGTGGTGTACGACAGAAAGTTTGTCGACGTCATTTTCGCTCGAGGAAATGTCTACAGTAAAGCTTTATGGGTCGTTCACAAATCATACGAGAAGCTCTTCTCACAAAACAGATTTTTTATTATACACATAAACACTGGTGTAAAAATGTCACTACTGACTGAACATGATCTGATTATAACTGCAGATCAATGATGCGAAATACATTATATAAAATAAATAAATAAATGCAGCATGTATGAACACCTACAGCCCCACACAGTCTCCGATGTTACCAAATTACAGAAAAACTAGACACAGCAGACATTTATGCCTCATTTAGGTTAAAAAACAATACGAAATAGAGCCCCGTCTGTGCAAACCTCTCATGTGTATGTTTTATCTTCACCAGTACATGTAGCCTCTCTGTCATTACTCTCTCGTTAGAGAGTAACTCCGTCATTCCGAGTTTATAATAGTCCAGGTTAAGAACTTTATTATTTCAAACACTAACTTGCACGCGAGCACAAGAGAGAAGCGAAACCTCACGGGCTCGCCCTTATGGGCTCGTAACCCATAAGAATCTGCTCTTCTCTCGGCATGGTGGCTGTTCAAGACGACGACAAAGTTTGTTTGAGCTCGGGTCGACCATGGCTCGTTATTATATGCTGATATTATTTCGGAGCATTGTCTCTCGGCTGTGTATTAAACATGGCGGGTCCTTTGTTTTCATTCTGCTTGTTCATTCTGCTTGTTGCGTGAGCAAATGACGTATCTCTGTAAACCAATGGCGTTCAGCTGCGCGTCTAGCTCCGCCTTACGGCACCCTTTCTGGGTTTGGTACCCTTTCGAAAGGGTGACCAAAAAGGGGTACGGTACAGTTCAGTTCGGTACGCTTTTAGACAGTGGAAACGGCCTTAAAAGCGTACCGAACCGTACCGTACCCCTCAGTGGAAACGGGCCGTAAGGGTGCTTTCACACTTGGTTCAATTGCCTGGACCGTACCCAAGTTCGATTGTCCCCCCTTGCCACCTTCTTGGTTGGTTTGTGTTCACACTGTCTGTTTTCCTTCTGAACCCCGGTACGCTTGTGTCATCAAGCCCATGTTTTGTGTACGTCTGTTGCCAGGCGACGGACACAAAAGCAAAGCGCCTAAATGGAAAGACGTCCGCACATCGCGGTTGTTTCGCTTTTACAGAACCTTTTGGTTTAGAACATACAGAAAACGGCTCGCGTCTATCTGCCGCAAACATATTACATACGTTCAGAACATCACGCGATGTCCAAGTTGTTTTTGGAGGAGACAAGCAGACATTATCACTGTGTTTGCTCTGGCTCAGTCGCGCATGTCAGCGCGTGATACTCAGACACACACACATTTTTATATAGCTTAATTGAATTGGTCTAATAGTTAATACGAATACTCTTTTTACAGACCAAAAGTGATACGGCTGGGTGTCATTTGAAAACCTGTAACTATATGGGAGATTTCTAACGACGCTGCTGCTTTAGGAGGCTGCTCTCATGGCGCTTTAGTATTTTTGAAGACTGCGTTTGACTGTTGCTTTTTGAATGTTGTTATTTTCTTGTTTTTCTATCTAATTTCTCCCTGGTCTTTCGTTTTGTTTAGATTTTTCTGTTACAGTCTTGCTCTTGTAGGTCTCATTGAAATTGTATTTTTTTTGTTTGGTTTTCTGTTATATTTGTTGTTGAATGCTTTATTGAAATCATATGTTTTCTATTTTGTAACTGTTTGCTTTCCTTTTCATTTTGTGATCTTTTTGTATTGCTCATGTGTCTGCTCCTCTTGGTGGAGCGCTGTTTGAAAGGGTTTTTTTGTTACTTGTTAGCATATTTCAAAAAAAGCATTGTATTGTGCATCTGGAGTGTTTGTGGTGTAAGTGATCTTTTTATTGAAACTCGTATTAACTGGGTTTTGTGTTGCAGGAGCCGAGCAAGAGAAAGGCATGGTGGATTTCTGGTGGAGGTCTTTCTTGCATGTGTGCTGTGTGAGTGTGCTTGTGTCACCGGTCTTGGTGGTCTTTGCTGTGGAGGCCTTGTTGTGCCCTTAGTCCCTGCTGTCACGCCTCAGCTCCTGCACCCCAAATTTAGGTGTTTAATTTTTGGTGTGTGTGTGAATAGTATATTTCCAATTGACCATTCTAATGGTTTATAAAGTATATATTCTGCTCACTTTTATGTGCATTTTTAAATTTGAATAAAACTATATTTTCATACCCACGTCTCTTGCGATTTACTGGGAACTTACCTCTGCTGCCTTTTTAGAATTTTAGGTCCCTGGTAATTTTCCAGGATGGCGTAGTCGTTTGCTGTCCAACATTATTAAGGCCCTTGGTTATGCCACATAAATTTAGGCTTTATATTAGGTAGGCCTAAGTATTTAGATCAACTGTTGTTATCACCTGCGTTCATACACTCAGAAATAAAGGTACAGGAGCTGTCACTGGTGCAGTACCTTTTCAAAAGGTAAATATTTGTACCTAAAGGGTCTATAATGGTACCTCAAAGGTACTTTTTAGGTACTTTTGGGTACTAATATGCACCTTTGACTCTTTGGGTACATGTACCTTTTGAAAAGGTTCTGCCTCAGTGACACCTCCTGTACCTTTATTACTGAGAGTGTACATACATAATCATTTTAATAATTATTTGTCTAACATATCTTTTGTTTTCATGGCACTGAAAGCCATGCACAACCTCACAGCGATTGTTTTCTACTGCGTGCGCCCAGAAAGCCGCGAGCGCGCTGCTCCATGTGGAAATGACGTGATATTGGAACTGTTTGGGAAGTCAACTCAAATCAATTCGTCTTTATTTCCATAGCGCTTTTACAATGGAGATTGCGTCAAGGCAGCTTCACATAGACGATCATAGTAAATTGAAACATCGCCAGTCTAATTTCAGACTTTGAGTTCCGTTTAGAACAGTTCAGTGTGGTTATTATTTTTACTGCTGAAAGTCCAAGCACTGAATAGCAAATCCGTCGATGCACAGCTCCACGAGCCCCGAACCACGCCAGCCAGTGGCGACGGCAGCGAGGAATAAACTCCACCAGCTGGCCAAAGGGTGGGAGAGGTCGCCGGCTGGTGTACAGGCTGGCCCCTCAGGATCGATGCGAGGACTCGCCTGTCACTGGGGTCTTACAGGAATCAGTCTCATGCTCGCCACTCCTCCATGACCACCACAGCAGCTGCTCAGGATATGGCCTGGTCCAGGACTATGGATACCTGGGGAATAATACAAACAGACTAACGTAAGCGCAGACGCTGTTCCAATCGCAGTGTCTTTTGGGAAGTGTCCCTGGCTCCGGTTGCCCAAAACAATGCAGACTAACAGTCCCTCAGAGGACTTGGGTTTTTAAAAGCAACTGTGCTGTATGTGTGTGCTGATGCAAGGGGATGTGTCTTTAACCTAGTTTTAAACTGACAGAGTGTGTCCGCTTCCCGAACCGTGCTAGGAAGGCTGTTCCAGAGTTTAGGTGCCAGTAATAACAAAGATCTACTGCCTACAGTTGATTTTGACAGTCTGGGAATAATCAATTGCCCAGAGTAATGGAGGGTAGAGGACGTGATGGGTTATAATACACCAGGAGCTCCTTCAAACACTGGGGAGCTAAGCCGTACAGGGCTTTGTAGATGTATAAAAAAAAAAACGTAAAAAAATCGATGCAGTATTTAATAGGGAGCCAATGCAATGGTGAAAGAACTGGAGTAACATGATCATATTTCTTTGTTCTAGACAGCACTCTAGCAGCTGCATTTTGAACTAGCTGAAGTTTGTCATTTAGGCCATCAGGGCATCCGCCTACAATAATCTAATCAAAAGGTCATGAAAGCATGAATAAGCTTTTCCGCATCAGACATTGATAGCATATGTCGAAGTTTGGCAACAGTTTTAAGATGAAAAAAAAAAGAAGAAAAATGCAGCTTTAGAGATGCTTGAAATCTGGCCCTCAAACGACAGGCCGCTATCAAAAATCAACCCCAAACGTTAAATTAGCAGACAGATGAAAGAAAACCAAAAGCTTACAGCACCTGGTATTCCCAGGTGGTCTCCCATCCAAGTATACTAACCAGGCACAACCCTGCTTAACTTTTTTGCTTTAACTTTTCTTTTTTAAATACATTTTTATTTAAAAAACACACCATCAACAATCATGATATTCATGCAGACAAGTATCTAAAATGTAAAATTTTAAAAAATCTCCTGGTAAGAAAACTTCAAAACTAGTCCAAGTTTGTACAATATATGGATTATTTTTTTTGTAATACACTTTTCAAAAATGTCCATCTTTTCATACATTTTGCAATAGTCAAATATAACCATTATTTCCTCAGTCACAATTTGTTTATACAACATAACCAATGACATTTCTTTTTTCTTTTGTGTTATAATATTTCTTCTTTTCCATATTGTATATCTCGCTAGAGTCAACATATAATTAAGAGCGAAATTATTTTTGGTTTTCCTATTAAAACCAAATAAAAAGATTGTATCCTATTCTTCTAAAATAATGTTTTCATCATACAGAAAATTACAGACCATTGTTTTGAACATCTTCATAAAATCACATAACTTATTACATTTTAAAAATAGGTGTAACACACCTTACACAATTCATCTTGTGTTACCCCAATCTTTTTTAAGGTCATCTCTGTCATTATGCAGTTGTGAAAATCAAAGTTTTCCAATGCTGGACTTTTAAAATTCAATCTTACATTTTTCCATACATTCGAAGCATCAAAGTTCTTAAATAGCTTTTCCAAAAATTCTGTAGATTAAGTTTTTTTAAACACAGTTTTACACAAACATGTATAAAATATCTTGATAGGACAATCATTAATACTGATCTTATCTTCCCCTATTCTTAAAAAAAAACTTTTATTTTCCCATTTTCAGTTTCTTTTTCATTATCTTCAATAGCTTTGATCCAGTGACCTGGTAATGCTAATTTTAACTTCTTGTATTGTTCTTCAATTTTTTCTTTATTATCTATATCTTCTATTTCCTCTAATGTATCTATTATTGCTTGATTAGGTAAAAACCCGGGTTTTATTTCATATAAAATATATTTTACTTGTCTAAAACCCACTGCATACCAGTTCTCATAAAACATTTGTTTTTTGCTTTTATTGTTCTGATTTAAAAATAGGGGTTGCTGTAACTAAAATTTTCTTCCTTCAATCTCAGTTTATATGTTATCATAAAAACATTTCCATGTTCTCAACAATTCTTTATAGAACTCATATTTTCTATCATGCAGTCTTTAAATGCCATCCATAAGAAATCATCTCCTATTTGTCCACTTTGTTAATAAAATAACTCATTATATTTTTCCACGGAATTTTGACTTCATTGAAAAACTTTTTTAATGTTTTAAATCTCATGCTTTTCATTCTTATCCATGGATCTATATGTCCTAATCCTCCCTCATCCACCTTTCCAATGACAGTATTATATGCAATTTTAGATGGTTTATCATCCCATAAAAACTTTAAGATCATAGTTTTTATTTTCTTATACACCCACGTAGGTAGACTAACAACACTTAAAACACACCACATCTTAGATAGAAAAAGAGAATTTAATACCAGTACTTTTCCTTTTAAAAACAATTCTCTCTGCTTCCAAAAACGAAATATTTTTTGCATTTTGTTTATAAGTTCATCCCGAATTATTTCTCAAGTTTTAAATTCATCATATCCCAATGTAATGCCTAATATCTTTATATAATTGTTTTGTTTTTTAAATTTCCAATTTCCTTGTGGAGCTTCTATATTCCCCATCTTAATGTATTCATTTTTTTTTAATTTACTTTTGCTCCCGAACCTCGACAATATTTATCAAATATTTCCATAGCTTTTCCAACACTATTAAAATCTTTTAAAAATAGAGTGGTATCGTCAGCATACTGAAAAATTTTCTGTTCTGTGCCATTCTATTATAAACCCTTTAATTTCCTTTTCTCCATTTATAGCTAATCCTAATGGTTCAGCAACTAATGTGTACAATAATGCTGATAAAGGACATTGTTGTCTTATAGATCTAGAGATTTCAACATAGTCTGTTAAAAATCCATTTATTTTAAAACAACTGAAAATATCTGTATGAAAACATTTTATCCACTTAATAAAATTCTCGCCAAAGCCAAATTTTTGGATTAAGTCAAACAAATAGCTATGCTCAACTCTGTCAAAAGCCTTTTCTAGATCTATGCTGAATAAAAATCCTTCATCTTTTTTTTCTTTAATGAACCAAATTCAATCTCTGATACTTGTTACTGTGTCTGCTATGTCACTGCCTATTACGCCATAAGCCTGATTAGTAGTAATAAGAGTGGGAACTACCTTTGTAAGTCTGTTTGCTAAAATCTTTGCTAATATTTTATAATCTGTATTTAGCATGCTTAAAGGTCTATAATTCCGGAAATCATCTTTATCACCTTTATTTTTATAAATTATTTTAATCATTCCTTTCTTCATACTCTCACTCAACTGTCCTCTTTTAAAAATAGCAATAAAAAGATCTTTTAAGATTGGAATTAGAACATCTTTAAAAGCCTTATAAAATTTGGATGACAAACCATCTAAACCAGGGCTTTTCCCATTACTTAACTGTGTTATAGCTTCATTTATCTCATCTTCAGTTATATCACTATCGGATAGTTTTTTTATCCTCTTCCCTTACTTTTACCGTTAATTTGATTTAATAAAAAATCCTTATCTTCTCTATGAACTCCTTTTCTCTTAAACAAAACTCCATAGAAATATTTAACTGCTCTTAAAATACTCTCTTTATCTTTTACATTTTTCTCTTTCGTTGAGACATTCTTTATTAAGTCTGCTTTTTGTCGTGTCTTTTCTAAATCATAAAAGAACTTTAAACTTCGTTCTCCTTCCACTGTATTTTTCATCTTACTTCTTATTCTAGCTCCCATACATTTTCCTCTTCTACTTTTTTCAGTTTCTCTTCTAATATCACTATTCTTCTAATATCCATATTTCCTTCTGTTATCTTTTTCATTCCATTCTCCCATTCTATGTTTAATTATCTTTCTTTAGCTCATTTAGCATTATGCATTTTCTTTGAACATTCTATTAAAAATCTTTTGGCCTCTAATTTTACATTATCCCACCACACACTTATTTCTTCATCATATAACTCATCATTTACACTATTAATAATAATATTTTCCATTTCAATTTTATAAAAATCATTCTTTAAAAGCTCTGTATTAAACACTCATACACCTGGTCCTCTTTCAACTCCACTGAAATCCATCATTACACCAAAAAATCATGGTCACTACAACTAAAAGTCTTGTAAAAAATCTTTGATATGAAAGATTCTAACCTTTTTGTACAGAAAACATAGTCTAATCTACTTTGTTTTAAAACTGCATTCACCCACTGCCTTCTTGAGTATTCTCTTTTGGCTCTATTTCTCTCTCTCCATATGTCTACATATTTATGTTTTTCCATCATATATTTCAGTTCTGTTCTTCCAACATCTGCTCTATAAACCATACAAACGTCTACATCTACGTATCCTTTCTAAAACAGTATTAAAATCTCCTATAACAATAACATTATTCCATCCACTCATTGAAACACTCAGTTCTTTAAAAACAGTAACTCCTTCCAAGTCTTCATTTGGAGCATGTATGTTACATAAAGTTATTTCTTCACCCTTATGTATAATTTTTACAGTTAAGATCCTTTCATATTTATCTTTAAATAAAATATCAAATGAGTATCCTATTCCCTTTCTGATTAGTGTTGCCATGCCTTTTTTCTTAATTGGGTCATTATAATACAATATTTCCCCATCCCAACATTTTTTAAAATCATTGATAATTTTTTTATTCCATCCAGTCTCTTGTATACATATTATATCACATTTTTCTGTTAAAGCAATAGTTAGTCCCAATATTCATTTAATCAATTTCATCATCGCCTTACCTCTTCTTAATTTCTGCATTCTGTAATTTTACCTGCTGCTCCTTGTTCTTCTTCCATGTCCTGTCCATTGCCTTTCATTAGATGTTGTGTCTCAGTCTCTACTGTATCTCCTTCATTCTTTTCACTCATGTCCTGCTCCTCTTCTTGTTCATTTACACCATCCTGTGTTAATTCCAGTGCTTCATCTTCCTTTTCTTCATTGTTTGATTTCTCCATTTGCTTATGCATTTCCATTACTCCATTTACCTCATCCGATTCACATCCACACCACACCACGCTTTACAGTCCCGTGCAAAATGCCCCTGCTCCAGACATTCTCTACACACAAATTGTGAGCAGTCTTTTTCTCATGTTTAGTACTTGCATAGGGCGCCACGGTGGCCTAGTGGTTAGCACGTTCGCCTCACAGCAAGAAGGTCGCTGGTTCGATCCCCGGCTGGGCCAGTTGGCATTTCTGTGTGGAGTTTGCATGTTCTCCCCGTGGTTGCGTGGGTTTCCTCCGGGTGCTCCGGTTTCCCCCACAGTCTGAAGACATGCGGTATAGGTGAATTGGGTAAGCTAAATTGTCCGTAGTGTATGTGTGTGAATGACAATGTATGGATGTGTTTCCCAGAGATGGGTTGTGGCTGTAAGGGCATCCGCTGCGTAAAACAAATGCTGGATAAGTTGGCGGTTAATTCCGCTGTGGCGACCCCGGATTAATAAAGGGACTAAGCCGAAAAGAAAATGAATGAATGAATGAGTACTTGCACATATTCTGCATGTTTTTATCTGCTGATCATGTATCACTCTAAAATATTTGGGTCCTTCCTCTGTATCAAATTTGAAAAAAGGAAGAGACATAAGTTTTTGTGGAAATTTCACCTTGATAAACCTTGTTCCATCAGCCAAAGTTGTTCCTGGATAATATCTTCTTCACAGTGGGAGAATTGGAGAAACTCCCCAGTCCACCAGCTTTTGGATAATTTCACTATCCTGAATATAGTTGGGTAAATTTAAAAAAGAAATCATTCTCTCAGTTGCGCAGAGTTTTGATATTTGACAAAATTGTTGGTTAATCATTAGGCCATCCATTAAATGATCACAGTCTGTTTTATTTTCCATAGTTAGTTCATAGTCAAAATTGGGCTTTTTCCTCAGTCCAAACAATTTTCCAATTCCAGTCTTTTCTTCCACAGCCTTTATAATTATAATTACTGTCATATTTTCAAGATCTTTCACAATCATTGTCAAAGTTGTTTCTTTTCTATATTGTCTCTGAAATTTAGCTTGACTTTTCAGTTTGTTGTTCATTTCATTTCTTTGACTTGGTTGTTGTCTGTTTTCCAATTGTTCAGCAACTGCTTTACCTTTAGTTTGTTGTAACTCTCTACTTCCTCCTCTGCTTGTATCTGTTCCATTTTTCCTCCTTCTTGCAACAACAGTTGCCCGTGTGCCATTATTGTCATTGTTTGAATCTTCAGAAGTAGCTTTATCCATGTTGCCATAGTCCATATTCAGTTGAGGATCCTTTACCGAAGTGTCCATCCTTTCAAAAGGTTTAAACCCCAAACAGATAACACTGTCTGGGGTTTAACTGAAACTAAACAAAATAAATACAACTAATTTCAGGCTAAATCAAGCAAAAACGCAATAAAAAAACAAAACAAAACGGGAGAGCCTTTCTCTCCCTACTGCCACCTCACACTTCCTTGAAAGCAATGTCTCAGTCAAACTCAAGGGGGCGTGCTGGGGGTGGTATGGCCATAAGCGAATGCAGCTGTCCAGAGTTGGCTATTTAAAAGAGGAGCAGCATCGGGACCAGAGCACAGCTCAGCTCGTGTTGACACAGCACCAAGAGGAATAGCCCGCTTGCCCCATCAAGTGTTTACCTGTCTTTCATTTTTCGTTCCCCCATTTACATTTCCTGCGGCGAAATTTGAAAAGTACTCCTCGTTATTAGGGCCATTATGTAGTGTCTTGTAGAATTAAGGATCTATAAGGGGAGTCTGGCCAAGGCCTTTTCCAAAAGAATTCAAATGTAAGTTAAAAACTGATCCAAATGTAATTTGGATACTGGATAAAAGGCCTAGGTTAATATTGGCTCAACATGGTGCCCTTTGTAAAAGAGCTCTTCGTTTATTGATTAATTTGGCATTTTTTTACGAAGCAGTTGTAATTTAGAAACTGCGTTTATGTTTTCAATAAAACTCCAGTTATTCATGTACTGATGTTAGTAGGCCCTCCACATGAGGACCTGTGTGCAAATGACGTCAAAATAAAAACAGAACACAAGACTTTAAAAGTGTCAATGTTTTATTCATTTGTCAGCACGTCTTGTATCCAGTAATGCACATCTCTGAAAGCAGAAAGAAGCCAGAGAAAGACATGTAAGAAATTAAGCAATTAAATGTAAATCACAGATTCTATCATCAGAAGCATAGTAAAGTCAATTCAGTTCAATTCATCTTTATTTCCATAGCACTTTTACCATAGAGATTGTGTCAAAGCAGCTTCACATAGAAGATTATAGTAAATTGAAACAGTGTCAGTCCAATTTCAGACTTTTAGTTCAGTTCAGTGCGGTAATTATTGTCACTTCTGAAAGTCCAAGCACTGAATAGCAAATCCATCGATGCGCAGTACCACAAGCCCCGAACCATGCAAGCCAGTGGCGACAGCGGCGAGGAATAAACTCCACCAACTGGCCAAAGGGTGGGAGAGGTCACCGGCTGGTGTACAGGCTGGCCCTTCAGGATCGATGCGAGGACTTGCCTGTCACTGGGGTTTTACAGTAATCAGTCTCATGCTCTCCATTCCTCCGTGACCACCACAGCAGCTGCTCAGGACACGGCCTTGTTAGGGTCCATCTATTAGTCCTATGGCAGAACTAACAGTATGGGTGAAGGTTAAATGCAGGTAAGCCTTTTAGCACACGTGAAAAAAAAATATTTTTACTTATTAAAATGTATTTTAATTTGTTTTCAACTCTAAATTTAATCTGACTCCAATTTCTTATAATTTTAATGTAGATACATCCAATTTAAGCCGATTACCTTATAGGGTGTGAATTGGTTTAATTTAGATTGATTAACCTAATAAACCCTTATTTTCATTTATTGGTTCATCGTTTACCCGAAGTCACTTGGAGTCAGTATGCTGGCCAGTATCATCTGCTCACGGACACATCCTCGCCGGTTCTGGTTCTTAGATAGAGGATGTAACTGTAAACTAATTTAAGTAATAATAGGCCGCCCCATGCTTGCTCATACATAAAGAAAGTTTGATTTAGCCACTAGATTATATCATACTAAGTCAGTGATTGTCAGAAATCAACAGGTCTCTAATGCTGTGCCAATGCTCCATCCATTGAGCCTGAATGTATGACTAATCCCGGTCGTAGGTTGCGGAAACATCAGCCTAAACGATCAACTAGATTTAAGTGATTTCAGGAGATATTAAAGTTAAACAAGAGTTTTACATTTATTTGTCAGGCAAAGATTTTCCATTCCAATTCACATAATTACACAAGATCAGCCAATTCAGATTGTACAACATCAATTACTCCAAGATAGATTAAGAGTTAAAGATTAATACCTGACCATGTAGAAATACGTTGCAGCATATGAGTTCTGATGCAGAGCTCAGGGACTTATACACTACAACGGGGTCTTCCGGCTACATAATCCCAATGACCCATACCACATCTTTACCCTATATACCCAACTCAGAACAAACAGCCATAAATTCAAGACAATAGAAGCGTGTTAATAATCTCTGGAGGGGGAAGCATCTGGCAGAGATTTTATCAAAGTCAAAAACCAAATCAACAAATACAAGTGAAATATCACAGTGACATTAAGACCACTTTACCAATCACACAGAGACTTTTAAAATGATACCAAACATGACAAGCTAAGGTTTGTAAATTTAGCAAATACACAACATATATCATTTCACCATAGAAACCTGAATTCTGGTCATTCCTGAATAACCTTTCAATATCCCCGGTTGTATAACTAGGGAGGGCGAAAAGGCCTGAGGATAGGTGATGAGACAGCAGTCCAAATGCCTTTCTCGTGATCCTCTCAGAAGATTAGAGAGTTTATTGTTTTATCGCCTGGTAGTTCTCGCTGTTTGATCTTCACAACCTTTGATTATCATGGAGAGATATAGCCATCCTTACAGCCTGGTACAGGATTATGGAAACCTTGGGAATATTAAAACAGACTAACATAAGCACAGACGCCGTTCAATTTATAATGTCTTTTGGGAAGTGTTCCTGGTTCCGGTCGCCCTAAATAATGCAGACTAACAGTCCTTCAGAGCATTTGGATTTCAAAAGCAACTGTGTTTTATGTGTGGGCTAATGCAAAGAGATGCATCTTTAATCTAGTTTTGAACTGACAGAGTGTGCCTGCTTCCCGAACTGTGCTAGGAAGGCTGTTCCAGAGTTAAGGTGCCAGTACTGAGAAAGACAGGGGTTTGAAGGCAGTCAATATGATGTCAAAAAACAATTGATGCGGTATTTAATAGGGAGTCAATGCAATGGTGAAAGAACTGAAGTAACAAGGTCATATTTCTTTGTTCTAGAAAGCACTCTAGCAGCTGCAGTTTGAACTGTCATTTAGGCCAACAGGGCATCCGCCTACAATAATCTAATCGAGAGGTCATGAAAGCATGAATAAGCTTTTCCGCATCAGACATTGATAGCATATGTCGAAGTTTAGCAACAGTTTTAAGATGAAAAAAAAATAATAATGAAAAATGCAGTTTTACAGATGCTTGAAATCTGGCCCTCAAACAACAGGTCGCTATCAGTAATCAGCCCCCAACGTTAAATTAGCGTACAGATGAAGTAAAACCAAAAGCTTACAGCACCTGGTATTCCCAGGCGGTCTCCCATCCAAGTACTAACCAGGCCCAACCCTGCTTACCTTCCGAGATCAGGCATGCCCAGGGTGGTATGGCCGTAAGCAAACGGAGCTGTCCAGAGTTGGCTATTTAAAAGAGAAGCAGCTTCGGGACCAGAGCGCAGCTCAGCTCGTGTTGACACAGCACCTAGAGGAACAGCCTGCTTGCCCCATCAAGTGTTTACCTGTCTTTAATTTTTCGTTCCCCCATTAACATGGTGCCCTTTGTAAAAGAGCTCTTCATTTATTGATTCGTTTGATATTTTTTTAGCAAATCCATCGATGCGCAGCTCCGCAAGCCCCGAACCGTGCAAGCCAGTGGCGACAGCTGCGAGGAATAAACTCCACTAACTGGCCAAAGGGTGGGAGAGGTCATCGACTGTTGTACAGGCTGGCTCTTCAGGATCGATGCGAGGACTCACCTGTCACTGGGGTCTTACAGGAATCAGTCTCATGCTCGCCACTCCTCCGTGAGCACCACAGCTTCTGCTCAGGATACGGCCTGGTCTAGGACTATGGAAACCTTGGGAATAATAAAACAGACTAACATAAGCGCAGACGCCGTTCAAATTATAATGTCTTTTGGGAAGTGTTCCTAGCTCCGGTCGCCCTAAATAATGCAGACTAACACTCCTTCAGAGGATTTGGATTTCAAAAACAACTGTGTTTTTATGTGTGTGCTAATGCAAAGAGATGTGTCTTTAATCTAGTTTTGAACTGACAGAGTGTGCCTGCTTCCCGAACTGTGCTAGGAAGGCTGTTCCAGAGTTTGGGTGCCAGTAATGAGGAAGATCTACTGCCTACAGTTGAGTTTGGAACAAGGAACAACCGCTTTTCCACTCAGTTGTTATCCTGCATTTAGATGCATGTACAGTATTTGTGTGTGAGAGACCGGGCAAAAGAACGCTGTATTCAGCTCCGTCGATGCCTCGAGCGGCTGGGTTTCTTTATTTATTTATTTTGGTGATAATGTATACATATTTGGGGTGCCACGGTGGCGTAGTGAGTAGCACGTTCGCCTCACAGCAAGAAGGTCGCTGGTTCGAGCCCCGGCTGGGTCAGTTGGCATTTCTGTGTGGAATTTGCATGTTCTCCCTGTGGTTGCGTGGGTTTACTCTGGGTGCTCCGGTTTCCCCCACAAGTCCAAAGATATGCGGTACAGGTGAATTGGGTAGGCTAAATTGTCCGTAGTGTATGAGTGTGAATGTGTGTGTTTGGATGTTTCCCAGAGATGGGTTGCGGCTGGAAGGGCATCCGCTGCGTAAAAAATATGCTGGATAAGTTGGTGGTTGATTCCACTGTGGCGACCCCGGATTAATAAAGGGACTAAGCCGACAAGAAAATGAATGAATAAATGTATACATATTTGTATACACATATGAATACAACAAAGACATAAAACTTACAAATTCCACTTTTGAGAGCTCAACACAATTTCATAGATCTAGATAAAAAAGCCTAAACTATATTAAAAACATTTAAAGATATACAAATATCGGATATAATAAAAACATTAAATAAACCAGTATAAAACAAACAAAAGCTGTAAACGATTTAGGAATATACAATATAAATGACCTAAACCGTTTTAAGCCATTTTGAACTTTAATTTTACAAATCCCTTTCTGAAAAAAAGGAATTTAGATATTTTCTAAAAACAATAAACGAAGGAGTTTATTATAATTTTATTATTTTAAAATATTATTTATAAAGTATTTGGATACAAGGATATTATTCAAATCATACAAAAAGAGCTTTTTTTTACAAACAGATTGGGAAAACTGCAGGTAAAAATGTGTTCTATGACATCAATGTTAATGTTTTAATGTTTAATGTTTTTATATAAGATGGTAAAATAAAAAAATGAAATTAATCATCACGAGAAAGTAATTAAATCATTTGTTACAACAGCAAAACCCATCCCTGCAAAGGTGAAACAAATGATGACGGACAAGTCAAAAAGTGCAAATTTGTGTAGTGCACTCTAAAAAACGTTGGGTTATTAATTTAACCCAATAGTTGAGTCAAAAATATTTGGTGCTTTGTTGGGGTATTTTAACCTTTTATTGGGTTATATATTTAATAACTCAACCTGTTGGGTTAAGATTTTTGAATTTCATAAAAGTTATAAAGTGTATTTAAGCTCTATAACGCAGTAATATTGGGTTTTTTTCTTTATCAAAGTGCCTCTCAACGTGTACTTGTTTTTTTTAATATCCGTTTCACCTGGACTCTTAATTAGTGATGAGGCAAACGCGCGGGGTCTATCTCCGGTCTATCTGCGGATAAAACGCTTTCTCTTCCTCCCAGATTTATCTCTACAGCTGTTGAAGGAACTGATACACTTATTTAAGGTATTTCGCCGTAATTCTAGCCTTTAGGACCCAGCGGAGACATCAACCTGGAGTCGCGTCTTTTGGTTAAGGTAGGCGATGTTGTCTTTTTATTAAAACATTGTTCTTTCGCTAGGAAACTATATTTTAACATCTAAATGCTAATATAGTCACATAAATATGCTGCATTTTATTCAAGAAGTTGCTGGTTTTGCCAAGAAGTACGGAATTGGAGCATTATATTATTGATTACTACTAAATGCATCGCAACGTTTCATTCTGTAGCCAAGAAGAAGAGCAGAGCAGAAGCTTGCTATGTCATATTTAATCAGAAGAGGATTCGTTGTCCATTTCAAGATACTTGATTATTAACTATTGACAGTTAAATGTTATTATTACTGTTTGTCTGTACTGTATTAAAGGCCCTGAAAATTGCATTTTCCCTACATCTTCTACTAACCTACAGGGAAGAAACCACACCCTGATAATGTTAGATGCTAATAGAAATGTTTAATCAGTTAAATGTCATACAACAATTAAATATA
>CAIGQQ010040405.1:2961420-2979731 GCA_903798035.1 Danio albolineatus | reverse complement strand
ACCATAGTGCCTGCCAAGCTGGTGGAGAAGCTGCAGGCTCTGGGTCTGCACAGCTCTCTGTGCAACTGGATCCTGGACTTCCTGTCAAGCAGACGCCAGGTGGTCAGAATGAACAACATCACCTCATCCACACTGATCCTCAACACTGGTGCTCCACAGGGCTGTGTTCTCAGCCCACTCCTGTACTCCCTGTACACACATGACTGTACATCCAAACACAGCTCTAATGTCATCGTTAAATTTGCTGATGACACAACGGTGGTGGGCCTAATCACAGATAATGATGAGACGGCCTACAGAGAGGAGGTGCACTCTCTGGCGCTATGGTGTCAGGAAAACCACCTCTCACTCAACATCAGCAAAACTAAGGAGCTGGTGGTGGATTTCAGGAGAGAGAAGAAGGAACACACGCCCATCACCATCAACGGCACACCAGTTGAGAGGGTCAGCACTTTCAAGTTTCTCGGAGTTCACATCGCTGAGGATCTGACATGGACTGCTCACACAGACGCAGTGCTGAGGAAGGCACAGCAACGCCTCTTCTTCCTCAGGCGTCTCAGGAGGTTTGGAATGAGCCCCCACATCCTCCGCTCGTTCTACACCTGCACTGTGGAGAGCATCCTGACTGGCTGTATCACCACCTGGTTCGGAAACAGCACCAGCAGCAGTCGCAAAGGTCTACAAAGGATCGTGCGAACTGCTGGCCGCGTAGTAGGAGGTGAGCTTCCCTCCCTCCAGGACATCTACACCAGGCGGTGCATGAGGAAAGCCAGGAGAATCATCAGTGACTCCAGCCACCCAAGCCATAGACTTTTCTCTCTGCTACCCTCAGGCAGACGCTTCCGCAGCATCCGGTCACGCACCAGCCGACTGAAGGAAAGCTTCTTCCCACAGACTATCAGGCTGATGAACACTTAACACACCTCACACAAACTCTTTTCATACCACTCACTGCACACCATCAACATGTAGCATGCACTGCACTTTAATCAAACCATACTTAAAACAATACTGCCTACAACTACCTATTCACATATTGATCGTCTTATACGTACTGCTGTCAACATTGCAATTGTACATTCTTTTGCTCCCCTTTGGGAGTATTTTGTTGCATGTTGTATTTTTGCACTGTGTGTATTTTGCACTGTCTGCATTTGTGCACTGTCTGTATTTTGCACTGTCGTTGTATCTGCACTGTCGTTGTATTTGCACTGTCTGTATTCTGCACTGTCGTTGTATCTGCACTGTTGTTGTATCTGCACTGTCGTTGTATTTGCACTGTCTGTATTTTGCACTGTCGCTGTATTTGCACTGTCGTTGTATTTGCACTATCTGTATTTTGCACTGTCTGGAGCCAGCACCTAAGCTTTTCACTCATCATAGCACACGTGCTGCTGATGATGTGACAATAAAAGTGATTTGAGTGATTTGATTTGATTGTAGGAAATAGGAATCGACACTGTAGGACTTATCGTATGTTGTTTGTCTTATTTTCTTGGCATCTACATCAGCAATCCATCTAAAACTACTATTATTGGTACCGTATACTCATTATTTCAAGATGATTTCAGTTCTTCTTTAACTGGAAGTCTCAGTTTACCCTCTTAGTGAACACCATTACCCAGTCTTAAGTTGTTTTATATTTCTTAAGTTCCTTTGCATTTGCACCTGCAGCACTGAGACTGAGAATGATCATGTTCTGAAGGCTACACATCCTGTTCTTAAGGACTGATATTTTATTCCATCTCATTTCTTAAGCAAAGATGCTAATGCCAAATCCATTGGCGCCACTGTGTGGACTCATAGGTGTGCTGGTCTATAAAGAAGGTGTGTTAAGGCGCATTGTTGACACGTTGCTATTTTGAAGAACTAAAAATAGACTGTGCAATTCATCAGATGAAAGCAGGTCTAAAGTCCAGTGCAGAGTGTGTAAGTTGTGCTCCTTAAATGCGTACATATTGCTTAATACACACAGGATGAACACACCAAGCAATACACAAATATCTTTACAGGTGAAAAAGAATTAAAACATTACACAATTATTATTTTCTCCATAAATACAAACACCACTGCCTCCATGCCTTCTTGGGGGGCTTTTTCAGTTTATTCATGTCAATTTGCATCAGTATAATGTTATTATTATTAGAAGTATTATTTATTATATGCATGTTTATATTTGTTTTATTAAGAACAAGTGTTGATTTGTCCACCTGTGGGGTTTTGGAGAAGTCTGCATCACTATATAGGGCATAAGAATAGGACGTGTGTTTGTATATAACTCAGTTTTTGGACCACACTTTGTTATTATTGTTCATTTATTCCTTTGCTGGAGAATAGAACTGAATTTACAAATAGTTTTGAAACAAATCTTTGCTCTTAACAAACAAAAATTAGGTATATAGGCTGATGGGTGTCTTCAGTGGAGTGCGTACAACACCGTTTCCCTACTCCACCAAAGTAGAGGCTGAATGGAGGACACTCATTCTTCATTCTTGCTGCAGATGGTCTGTTTAACCGTTTTCTTGCTAGTAAGGTGTTCAGTTTATCCACTTACAAAGTCGCCATGAAAATAGTAAATGCACCACAGTGGGACATAACTGACTCTTAAAGGGAATGTGAGATGAGACTCTAATTTGTTTAATGCAGGTTATGCATTAAAACACAAGCATAACTCATTAAGAGAATAAGCACAACCCTGTTAGACCATGAGCCGGGGCTCAAAATCATTTTTTTCCGTCCTTAAAATAGCAAAAGTGGATTCAGACACATCCTCAATGCTTTTGCGCCCTGCTTCATTCATCTTCGTTCAAATGTTATACATAAAGTTTAATAATTGTGCAATTTTAATGTCAGTCAGAATTAAAAAAAAATAAAAATAAGTCTCAACTATAGTTGAACTACACTGTACAACTACTTTTCAGCCTTTGTTTGAAAGTCATTTAAACATCTGCAGGAAACAGTAAATTATACAAGCCTTGTTATATTACTGTATGACATGATATTCTGCAAATAGTGACATTTTAAATCCATTTCACAATTTAAAAGAGATACTATTATAAATCTTCACGCAAATATTTACTACATTTCAGAAAGTAACATTTCAGTCAACTAGCGTCAAGTTTTATGGGAAGTATGTTTGTTTATTATAGAAAAAAAATTAACATCAAAGCCACTTTTTTTTCCCCACAGAGCAGGATGTTTACAAAATAACAGTATAAGAGGATATACAAAATGGATTTTAATTGACCACAACAGTCATTTTAAGGGCATCAACATAAAATTTACCATCCGTTAAAACACACAATTAACTTAGTCTTGATAGACAGAAGATAGAAGTTGCATGTATGTGTCAGACAGAAAACAAAAGGGAGAGATTTATCCGTGTGATTGAGACTGCGGTCCTTGGCACTTGTTCTCCTTGCAATCCCATATTTGTGGTATGTGGTGTGCCATATTGCAGCTTTAACCCATGAGATAACCACTGCAAGGTAAAAACATTTAGATATTTAGAAAAAAGGAGTTCTAATCTAAACACAAAACACGATGTTGCTTTTATGAAACAGTACCAAAAAATGCTATTTCTTAAAATAAGAATAATAGTTTTGAAATGTAGATAATACTGAAAAAGCTTTGTAAACAGGATTAACTTACGGCAGTTTCATTCTCATGAAGACTCTAGCCATGAAAAAGCTCAGTAACACACTGACAAAGCCAATAAAGAGCAGGAGAAAACGATTGAGCTTGGGAATATTGGGTGCATTGGAGCGATCCAAAATTATGAAGCCAAGGCCTCCCATGGTGAAGAGAAAGCTGGATGCCAATCCCTCCATGATGTATTGCCCATTCACCCTTTAAAAAGAGAACACAATAAGTTTATAATACTACAATTACGCAAGTTCATCCAGCTGGATCACTATAACTACTGTTAAAGAGCCCTTATTATTATTTTGAAAATAAGCTTGTATGCAGTGTGTAACAGCTCTAAGTGAAGTGAAATATCCAGCTAAGGCTTAAAATCTGAAAGTGCACAGTGTTTAAAACTTTGATTTATCCATAAAAGTGTCAACTCATAGTTCCTCAAACGAATCGCCATGCTTACGAGTCTTTAGCCGTTTCAGTATGACGTGAACATGAAACATAAGCCCCCCCATTTGTGCGCACGCAGCCCCGGGAGATTCGAAACCCCCAATCCCACCCACAAACAACAGTGGCGAGCACAAGTTGCCAGATTGGGCGGTTTTGAATTTGATTGTGCAGGTAAAAACCTTTTGGACAGGGTTTGGGCTGGAATCAGTCAGTTCCATCTGGCAACAAAGAGAAGAACACTGTGCTCGACTGGATATTGGAAGTGTGCAGATGAACCAGAGATGAGACTGTGAAGAGACAGTGGTTGAGGTTTATTTCTGCTGAAATGCCTCAGCATTATAGCCCAGCCTTGTGCGGTGTTCCCTCTGAGGAGTGCTTCTAAAATCTACACGGTTACAACGGAGGATTCAGAGCACCGGGATATTTCCTGGCCTGCTATCCAACAAGTGAGTGCGTGCGATTAAATCGGTTGCCTCATTGTTTTCTCTAGCTTGTAAATGATGCATTTAATTGTGTTTTGTAAATTGTAACCGCTTGTAGTGTATCTGGTTAACTTGTATTCTCATATCGCGTCTAAACGTTGTAAAAGCGACGCATGTCGCTTTGTTTACGGATTAGAATGCGTTTGTGAGCTTGCGTTTCACTGCTGTTGGTCATTGCTATGGCTACATCAGCTCTCCTACACACATGCACCGGTCCTGTTTCATAATGGTTCAGCTTAGGGGTGGGCGATAAGGAAAAAATATCATATCACGATTTTTTCTGGGAAAATCACGATTCACGATTTTTATCACGATTCTTTTTTTAAATAGATTTTTTTTTGCAAATTACACAGGTACAATACAACTAAACTAATGTCCCAATATTAAAATATACTATTCTGCAAAGGAAGAACAATCAACAAGACTTGCAATTACCATCAAAATGAACATTTAACAAATCTAAAAAATCTTTATTAGACAGATCCTCAGCAACACCTTCAACAATGTAAATGGCTTTGTTTTAACAAAGTTAACAAAACTAGTAGTGTTTTGAACTTAATAACTGCATAATAATCATGATAACCATGAAACCATGATTATTCTTCAGACTACATGATTATACAACCAAAATCTATAATCGCTGCATCCCTAATTGTTACACAGTTCAAAACAACATATGAATGTGTTTGTAGAAGAAGCCTTCTTGAGCAATGCACTTATTTTGTTGTGCTTGAAAAATACAACATTTGAATGTGTTTGTAGCTAAAGAAAGCCACATTGTACAATGCAGTGATGTGATGTAGTTTTAAAGTACAACATATTAACATTTTAATGTTGAAAAGGCCAACGTGGGTGTCTTAAGGAGCAAAATACAGCATATGGGCTGTTATATTGCTGTTGTGTCGTCATCATCACTTATATTAAAAGTCATCTCTGGCCCCTCATTTGGGATGCTTTTCATACCAACTACGGTCCGTGTTATTTCAGTGACAAATGTCGTGAGCGCAGTCTTACGGGGCGAGATCACATTTCACAACTTCTTGCGCGCCCTTAAATAAACGCTGCTGAAGTGTGATTTAGTGCGTTCATGTAACGCGCATGTCTCCAACATTTATAAGATTTGCTATGAATATTTACGAATGTCTCCAATAAACCTACAGAGCGGCATTAATGCGTCCTGAAGTAAAGTGAAGCAGCTTTAAACTCCAGCAAGATAAAGTCATTGTATGCCGAAACGTAGAGCTTTATCTGTAAAGTATATTTATGGAAACTGTTCATCTTAACTGAAAGCTGCGCCTGTATGCTGGCCTCGCGCAGCGTGCAGCCCTGTCAGCATGTAACCTTAAAGGGTTAAACAAATGACGCACAGCACTATGGTTACACAAAAGTTGCCGCTGTTATAATTCACTTACCTTTTAATACGTTTTGGTGCGATTATAACCCGCTATTGAAAAAAAAAACAACGACAGACGAGTGAATGTTTTGAATGAGAAGTAGTAATAGGCGTGGCGGGATGAATTTAGCTGAGGCGCCCGTCATGGAAGAATGAATGTCGCGAAAGCACGGCACTATATACTGTATGGCGATACAACGATTTTTCTGAAAAAATGGATCGTGCAGTAATTATTATCATCCACGATTAAATATCGTATTATCGCACAGCCCTAGTTCAGCTGTTGCTGCTGTGTGCACTAATACTGAATGTGTGTCACGGTTTTTACTTCTGGTTAAGAATAGAGCTGGAAATATGCTGGGAGATCGGGGGGTTAGTTTTGGGGAATAAGTGTCTGAAATACGGGCGACTCCCGATAAAAACGAGTGTTGGCAGATATGCTCATGCACACACTATGACTACTTCAATATTGATAAGCCGTGGTGGGCATTCTCTCGCGCTGAATGATGTCGACCAATCGCAACAGACTGGGTCATTGGTCCAATCAGCGCAGATTAGTATCGCGCTAAGGAGGGGTTTTGGAACAAAAGAATCGCTGAATGATTCATATAAGAGTCGCTGGGATAATGAGGTAAAAATAAATGCATATTATAAAGACAATAAAAGTATTTTTTGACCATGCATGCATATCAGCCTGCTGTTGGAGACCCCCAAAACCAAAAAATGACCCTTTTTAAATGTATAATAGGGGCTCTTTAGGTTGTTCTGCGATAAAAATCTATTATCTTGTTGGCCATGTAGAGTCTGAAGTGTGTAACATGATGCCATTTTATGACAACAATAATGCTGCAGAGCAACATCAAGATATTAAATATCAGCCTTGGCATGTTTGTAGTCAATGTGCAAATGCAAATTCAAGTTATGGTTGCTAGCTATAATGTTGTTGTTTTTTGTTAGTCAAACCCCCTTGCCTATAAAATGATTGCTTCTATGTTAAGCTGTTTTGACACAATGTACATTGTAAAAGCGCTACCATAGCGAAACCATTACTGTCTCAAACCAAAAATACATCGTCTGACAATTTTATGGCTTTCAACCAATTAACAAAATGGCAATTTAGATGAGCTAATAAGCTAAAACTGCAGCAGAAATGTCTTTGTGCCACACAGCCATACATCGAATTAGTCTCCTCTTGTGGTCATGAAGCACCGCTGATGCACAAGCATCAAGAAGTTGTGTAGATCAAGTCAATCCTAGTTATAGTATACCTAAAACCAAAATATTAGTAGCATTTTTCATTTAATAAAAATTTATTAAATGAAAACTCTCAAAAGGTAGACTAGAATTTGTCATTTAAAAAAAAAACAGCCTGTGCAGTCGGTGGGAACTTTTGTTACCTGAACAGATAAACTGTACAACATTTTTTTTTTTTTAATTAAAAAGAGGACACATTCTATTGCATTTACTGGAGAGCGCTGGATAATAGCCAACAGCTTTCCTTAAACTACCATGCCACTTTTTGGATACACTTTTCAAAGGGTACCTAGCACTACAAAACCGCACCAAAAGGTGGCGCTAGAAACGCAGCTGAATGCTATTAGTTTACGGAGGATCATCAATAGCGCGTGCAACAAGCTAGGAGAATGAAAACACTGGAAGTACCATTTTTAAATACACAGCCGAGACATTACACTGCAATAATATATACATATAATAGCGAACCATGGTCGACTCAAGCGTAAACAAACTTTGTTGTCATTTTGATGAACAGCAACAAAGAAAAAAAAAACAGAATCTGCATGTGTTCTGTTGTTGTTTTGAGGCCATCTAAAAGCAGGAGTGGGTTCACTTTCTCTAAAGAGCTCTATCTGCATGCACTCTGCATGCATCTATATTTGAAATGACGAACTTGAGCTCCTCATAGTAACGTGTGCACTATTTCGCAATATCATTGATCTGCAGCTATAATCAAAATCCTGTTCATAGAAAGGTTAGTCATTAACATTATACGACAGTATTTATCTATACAAAACATTTGTTTAGTAAGAAATGCTTCTCATACAATATGTGAACTTCAAGCGAGAATGACGTCGACTGCAACTTTCTGTCCTGTCGTACACCACGCCTTGCAAAACAGTACCATTTGGCAGTGAAGACACAAGCCTGAAAAAGGTGACCCGTACCGAACCATGTCACTCAGTGGAAACGAGGAATAACAAACACTTTTACCTGTATGCCAGAAAGGCCACTGGTCGCTGATGTCCGTGTTCATCTGTCATTGATCCAACACTCGGAGGTTCAACAATCACATCATATATGATCCCTGAAAAAAAGCAGATATTAGCAGCAGTACACATTACACAGTCCAAAATTCAGACAATGTAATACCATGCTTTGAAAGCTTGCATACATTTACAGAACCAGAGACATGTCTTCCTTTAGAGAAGAAAAATGAAAGGCAAAACACGCAAGAATGCTTGCACTTAAAAAAAAAAAAAAAAAAAACGTATAGGTGCTTGAGCCCCTGCCCTTTTTTTTCTCCTGGAAAGTGCCCTTTTTTGTAGGGATAATTTTTTTTTTTAAATACTAATAATAATATAATGTGTGTATAAGTTAATGCATGATCTATTTAAAGGACAACATTCCCTGTCAAATAATAAAAAACCTAAGCTTTAAAGTAGGCATGGGCTGGTATAAGATTCTGACGGTATGATAACCTTGGATAAAAATATCACGGTTTCACGATATTATGTTTACTGCTTTAAAATATATTCTTTTTAAGTGTCTGACTAAAAAAAAATAAAACCTCTTTGCCCTTTGAACACAATATATATTTTATTTTGAGAAACATTTAATATATTTTGGGACCGTAAACATGTCAGGCTAAATTATTCAAGTGAATCATTGACTTCTGCGGTCTTCATTTGTTTCAACAACAGATATTTCTTTACGATTTACAACTAAAAAACAAAAAAAATAAATGTAAGTAAAAAATCTTACACATACCTTAGCTACGGTATAGCATAAAATTTTGGCGGTATGAAAACCTTGACTTTTCCATACCTTAAACGGTTATCGCCCCATGCCTACTTTAAAGTATATCTTGGTTTTAGTCTACCCACTCCAAGTGAGCCTCGAAGCGAAGACTTGGAAGAAACCACATGCGAGGCGAATAATCTAATGAGGACGCCGTTTACAATGTTACTCCGTCTTTTAAAGTAAGGTGTGAACATTGGAGTAACGTCTCTCAACGATTACGCCAACGCCTGCATCCGCACTGCACACGGACTACATCTGAGCCATAGCTTACAGCATAGCTTACAGGCTATTCAATTGGCGGCCCCCAGGCCAAACCCAGCCACCGAGGCAATTTGTTCCGGCCCCCCAAATAGTGTGATCAAGACATCAAAAATCAATTTAGTTCAGTCAAAAAACAGCCGCTATAGTTATGAAGTGACGTGCGTCTGATCAATACAGCACGAGCTGCAGTGGAAGGCTGCGCAGAGCGTGAGTCACCTGACATTAGAAGCGAGTGGTGTGAGCAGCCAAAAACATTTGGATATGTTTGTAGAAAAGGCCTTTTGTACAATGCAATGATATCATTAACAGGGATGCAATGATTAGCTGATTTCACCATTAACCGCGCTTAAATTCATTACAGTTAAGTAATCGTAAAGTCTTCTCAACACCGGGTTTCTGTTGCACAGAACAAAACTGCTGCAACTAAACAAAAGCTATGCCAACTGTGTGATAGTTTAATATTCCAAGTCTATACAGAGTCTAATACGCACGCACATTGGATTAACTATAGCAGCAGGCCATTCACATATCACGTCTTTTCTGCGCGCAAGTTCATTATTATACTTCTGCATCAAGCACACGCGTATGCCTCGGCGCAGCCTGCGTGTGGTCCCCGTGGCCGTCGCTGACGCGCACCTCTCAAAAAATTTAACTACACGTTGAAACACCTACTAGCTAGAGTTTCGTAAGTCTTATTACAAAGCAGTACATACAGCGCGCAGAAGTATAAAAGCACAACGCGCGTTGCATGCACCATGGGTTACGGCGATCACTTGATGCAGAAGTATAAACCAGGCTTAATGGAGACATGCACATATTGGGAGCAGTGCGCGCATGGCTCGCAAGCAGACCTCCAAGCGCACGCGGCAGAAATTATCTCACACTGTAGTGGTGAGAGTTGTGTGACTTTCAGTGCAATGTAAACAAAAGACACGTTAGATAAATTATTACGACCTATTAAAATTATTAAATATGTATGAATGCAGATAATAACAACAGTTCATTTAAATTCTTAGCAAATACATGGCTTAAATTAACATCCGACAAATACTATTTTTTACTTATTCTTACTTTTATATATTTATTCATTGTTCTGTCATTTATTTTGATTGTAAAATTATCACTCATGTTTAAATCAAAATTTTTATTTATTTTTAAGTTCAAAGAGAGAAATGAACTATTGTTTGTTTTTGATTAATATTTTGTGCTGTATTTGGTCACTGAGCAGCAATAAACACTTTTAAATATAAGCAGTTTTCTTGTGATTTTCCAAACTAGTAGTGTTTTGAATTTAATGCATAATATTCGTGATAATCGTGAAACCATGATTATTCTTCAGACTATAATCGTACAACCAAAATCTATAATCCTTGCATTCCTAATTGTTATGCAGTTCAAAACAACATATGAATGTGTTTGTATGTAGAAGCCTACTTGAGCAATAGTTATGTAGTTTCAAAATACAACATTATTAACGTTTTAGTGTAGAAAAAGCCAAAGTGGGTGTCTTAAGATGCAAAAATAGAGCATATGGGCTCTTATATTGCTGTCGTGTTATCACTTATATTGCAAGTCATATCTCTCCGGCCCCTCATTTGGGATGCTCTTCATGAACTGGCCCCCCATGACAAACTATTGGAATAGCCCTGGCTTACAGTCTGGCCTACACATACACACACTGCAGACGGAGTGTGCGTAAAACAGGTGTTACTAGCTGACCTTCATAACGGCAGCACGCTATGATTGACAGAACCGCCGATGTAAATTCATACGTCATTCATCTATATTGAATGGAGGCGAGTAACGATTAACAAAAGACTACCCGAGGCTCAAATTTAACAGCACCTATTTATCCAAAAGTTCAAAAGCAAATAGGCTATTTTGTCTTGCTAACATCCTCCTGATTAACAATCATGTAATAAGTTTGCTAAAGTTTAACCAAGGCAATATCATAGACATACAGGCTATTAACTGAGGCTAATGTAATGGAGAAATGACAGCTGGATAGTGAATATATTCCCCTCTCATTTTTACAGTCATTTTTTCAGAAAATATAATGTTAATTGAAGCTATAACAAACATGTACATTTAGGCTAGCTATGGAAGTCAGTGTGTCTTACATTCTTCACAATATTTTATTATTTTGTTCAACAGAAAAAATAAACTAATAAAACAAAAATAATGGATTGAAAAGGGATAGTTTACCCAAAAATGAAGATTTACTCACCTTCAAGTGGTTCCAAATCTTTGTTTCTTTATTTTGTTGAACACTAAAGAATTAAAGACTAAAGCAGATATTTTAAAGAAAGCTGTAAACCTGAAATCATTGACTTCCAGAGTACGAAAAACAAATACCATGAAAGTCAATGGTTACAGGTTTCCTGCTTTCTTCAAAATATTGTTTTGTGTGTTTAACAGATAGGTCAAATAGGTTTGAAACAAGTACACGGTGAGTAAATGATGACAGAATTTTCAATTTTGAATGAACTGTCCATTTAAGGGTGAGTATATGGTGAATTTAGGGTGAAATGCCTTTTAATATATTTCATTTATTAAAGCACAAGTATTATTATCACTTAATAAAACGTGCCCTTTTTTCCACTTGCCCCTGCCCCTTAAAAGGTCTCTGCACATCCCTGGACAAAACTACAATCCAATTCATTATTTTGAGCAGAAGCAGAACAAATTTTGTCTGCAGTGTGCAATATGCATACAATTTGACGTTTATGAATGCTAACAGCACTGTTAAAGAAAGAATGTAAATAACATAGTTATTTGCAAATAAAACATCTTCTACACTTTGTTATAGACAGCAATTTAGGTCTCTACTACAAATTTTTATCATTTCAATAGTGTGCAAACAGAAAACATGCTAAAGTTTAACGTTAGCTAAAGGCTAGGTTCGCATGGATTGTTTATAAGACTCTTACCACCGGTGATGAGAAAGTATGAAACAATCACGACGGCATACACGGTCATTGCAGAAGGCATATGCAGCCACGATGGTTTTTTAAGTTTGACATTCGGGCATTCCAATACAGTAAACGGTAGGCTGAAGAGAGTCTCCATGGTGTAGTCTGTAATCTAGAACAGTACTCCTGCTTCTGCCCGGTTAATGCATACGTCACACGAGCCATAGAGCGACGTGTACAGGAAGAGGTTTTGAAGTTCCGATTAGCGTAGGGATACAGCTGCGGCAGGATGTTAACGATAACTATTATTAGTACTTATTGGATTTTTCATTATTTGTATTTTATTAACATCTACCCATACACCAATCCCAAACCCAATCATTATGTAAAAACAGTAATTATACAATTTTTCATATTATTTATTAAATTATCGATTCAATATTTTATGTCTACACCTACTCTAATTCGAAAGCCAACCCTCGCAGCACTGTTAAAATACTAATTGTTGTACAGTGTCACATGAACTATGCTATATTGACGTGAGTATCCGCAGATGCAGATTTGATCTTATCCTGCAATACCGGAGTGTAGCATGATGTGGCGTGCAAGGACCTCTTCTAGGCTGGGCAGTGGAGAAACCCAAACGACCAAAAAGGGCACCAAAAATTAATTAAAACACTTCAAAAACGTACTTGATTGAAATGTAATTGTTTATTAAATAATCCATGTGTGTCTTGAATTTACCTATCTTTTAATCGTGAGAAAATAAGAAAGAGTAAGTTAATCTAATATGGTTAATAATGTAAAAAAAGTTTGCATCAATGAAAGTTATATTACTAAATCTATTTTTTTTATATATATATAGCCTATTTAAATCAAATATTAAATTATTATTATATATTATTCGGTTGTTATAAAATATTACACTTTAGTTACACCATTTTCTGCATTTTTTCAAGTTTATAAAATGTGTACCTTCAATTAATCAAAAGTAGATTTACAAAAATAATTGTTATACCTTACACATCGGGCAGGTTTTTACTCATTATTTCAAATGTCCCCCTTTTTATTTATTTAATTTTTTACTTATATTTATCTATTTTTATTATTATTCATTTATTTCCATATTATTGATGTGGACCGCAGTGACACTTTGTGGTGTCTAAACAGATTTTATATTTAACATCTCCCTAACTTCATGTATAGTGTGACATGGCCTTAAAATATCTTCTGGTCAGGATGAAATCATCATTGGCTGGCAAACATTACTGGATCATTTTACAGAAGCATTTATAATCCCTTTACAGCAACATTACACTGAATCTTTACACTTACAATTTCTTTATATTTTAAAATGAAACAATGTGTTATGTGAAAAATTACGCCCTTTTGAGTCATCAATGTGGCAATAAATGTGCTTTAATCATTTCTGTAAAATTCCAAACACCATAAATTGTTTAACTGTCCCCACAGTGTACAGGTGCTTTATTTTGAGGTCAAAAAACAGATTGAAAATCGGAAAAAGAAAATGCCATGATTTCATGTGAATCATTTAATTAGTGTCACTGGTGTGACTGCCTTCGTTAAGAAACTGTCAAAAATAGATTATAAATGGATTTATCTTCTTAATTTAGTGAGTATATCATGATTATCAACATGTTTTACCTACTTTTCAGCAGAAATTTTGTAAAATGCAATTTTTATTGATATATGTCACTGGTGTTTCTTTTCTTATGGGTAACACCACTGAAGATCATTGTGTTTCTCCGCTCCCTCTGCGTCTGTGCTCTGCTTCTCAAATTAAGCTTCACTTCTGGACACAGAATGTTATAGAATACATATTATCAGCTTCTCAGACAAACAAAGAGCGTTTATAAAGTTATACATGTTTGGCCAAACACTCCATCAGAGTGTTTGTGAGATGTTTTTTAAAATGTATTACAACCCCAAATTAGAAAAAGGGAACAGTATGGAAAACACAAATAATCAGAATCAGAATCAGTTTTATTGCCAAGTGTGCTTCACACACAAGGAATTTGCTTTGGCTACAGAAGCTTCCAGTGTACATAAAGTGACCACACATAATAAATATGAAAAAAATATGATAGACATTAAACAGAGATGCAGTCAGTCCAAAAAGATCTGGATGTTAAAATGTATGTACAGATTTGTTGTAAATATACAGGTTATAAGGTGCTGTGTACAAATGCGTAAGAAGTATTGCATTGTATATTGTTATAAGGTGCTGTGTACAAATGCGCAAGGAGAAGTATTGCATCGTATATTGTTATAAGGTGCTGTGTACAATTGCGTATTAGAAAGTATTGCACGTTTATTGCACAATAGGAAAAATATTAACTGTTCATGAGGTAGATGGCCTGAGGAAAGAAACTTTTCCTGTGTCTGGCTGTTTTTGTGCTCGGTGCAAACAGGAAGTGTGTTGGGTACGAGGCGTCCAGGGTGATTTTGCGAACCCTTTTCTCACTCTGGAAGAGTACAGTTCTTGAAGTGTAGGAAGGGTAGTGCCAGTGATTCATTCAGCAGTCCGGACTATTCTAAAAAAAGAAAGTAGTGATTTCTAAATTTACTTTGACTTGTATTTCATTGCAGACACACAACAAACATTATTTAATGTTTTGCTCATATTTTTTATAGTTTTTTTGTTTGTTTTTAAATAAACATGCATTACAGATTTGGTTCTTGCAATACATTTAAAAAAAAGTTGGGACAGGAGCAATGTAGGGCCAGTACTCAAGTAAATTGGTAAATAATGATGTGATTTGAAACATGTGATGCAAAAAGGTGATTATAATTATGATCTGGTACAAAAGCAGCATCCAATAAATGTCTAATACTTTAGGAGCAAATATGGGCCAATGAAAATTATTGAAATGTTAAAAACATTTGCATATTTCACCTTGAACAGTGGATAACATAATTAAAAGATTCAAGGAATCTGAATGAATTTCAGTGTGTAAAGACAAGGGTGCAAGCCTAAGCTGAACAAACATCTGGTACCCCAGGCAGCACTGCATCAAGAATCGTCATTTATCTATAACCAATATCACCACATGGGTTCAGGAGTACTTTGGCAAACCTTTATCAGAATTAAAGGATACATTTACTGTTTATGTTAAGTTTTTTGTTCCCTATATACTGACTGGCCTGTCTGCAGTCCCGACGTGTCTCCAATAGAGAATCTGTTTCCAATAGAGTTTGTGTGTGTAAAATGCGACAGTGAAGATGCCGTACTGTTGGCCACCTTAAGACTTGTTTACACGAAGAATGGGACAAAATTACAGCTGAAACACTTCATCACTTGTTTTCTTCAGTCCCTAAACATCTTTTAAGTGTTGTGAAAAGGAATGGCAAAATTACAGAGTGGTAAATGCTTTACTGTTTCAACTTTTTTCTTAAATGTGTTGCATATATATATATTCTCAATAATGGCTTTCACTCTGCTTCTTCTGCATGCTGGTGCGTAGCCAGCCTCATCAGTTGCTGTCTTTGTGGCACAGCAGTGCATATGTTACAGCTAAGTTTGTCTATATAATATGTTTGTATGTTTTATTCTACTGTCTGTATGTAAATTATTAAACAACTTTTCAAATTGAAAACGAAATAGAAAATCCACATAACAGACCACACATTCATCTCACAAAAGACACATAATTATGAACCTTTTTAGAGAAAAGAAGAAGGCTGCATTCATTCATTTTCTTTTCGGCTTAGTCCCTTTATTATTCCAGGGTCGCCACAGCGGAATGAACCGCCAACTTATCCAGCATTTGTTTTATGCAGCGGATGCCCTTCCATCTGCAACCCATCTCTGGGAAACATCCATACACACTCTCACACGACGGACAATTTAGCTCACCCAATTCACCTATGCCACATGTCTTTGGACTTGTGGGGGAAACCGGAGCACCCGGAGGAAACCCACGCAACCACGGGGAGAACATGCAAAAAAGGCTGCATGACAACCATTATTTTAAACTCTCATAAATGCTCCCAAATATATTTAGTCACATTGATCACATTTTGGATGAATATGTGAATTGCATTTAGAATTACTAATAGTCTGCATAAATGCTCTGTTTGAATAAGCACGTCGCAGAGGTGATGTCAAATATAACTAGCCGAGTTGCTAATGAGTGGTGCTCCTTTTTACATGTGACTAGATGTGTTATTGAGAGCTGAAATTCGGCTGATTGATTTAATGTGAATTGATACGGTGCAGAACCAGTGTAATTTGACCCATACCAGTGAAGTGGACACTGAGGCATCAGTTTGCACTGTAAATATGAACTGGCTTTTTACACAATGCATCACTTAAAACTTTAAAGTTTTCACCGTTTACCTTGTTGCGTTGGTTCTTTTTGGTCAAGTTTTAAGGGCTATGTTCTGGCTTAAAAAATTTGAATAAACTTCCATACCATCAGAAGTTCTAATTAAATATCTACTCTATTTTTTTTTTTCTTTTGCCATTTCTTCAACCAACATTCTTAACAACAATAACACAGTAGGCTAAATGTTTTACAGTACAACAAAGTAATGTCTAAATTAAATGACAAGGCAGTCAACAGGTTGAGGAATAACTGCTAGTAATAGCTTGAGCCTAACTGGCTGTGAGGCCATGTCCAGGTGGCAGGTTTCTGCACAGCAGTGTAAAGGCAGAAAAATACATACTAATATACTAATTATAAAAGGAAAAACTAAATAAAGAAGTTGAGTTATCAAATCTCAATAACCTGTGTAATTTACATACAGCAGATTAAAATTATTAGCTATAGTGCAGTGAATTTTTTTTCTCATTCTCATTTTTAATTTAATAACAGAGGTGTCAATTTAAGACAATGCACAGACCTGACAACTGCATTCAACTGCATTCATTGAGAGTATATTCAGTTAGCTGAGTTTAGACATTTTTACATCTTAGGTCTATATATAAATTATTTGACCTGGTTTATTGTTATTATAGGCCACATCTCATTTGCACAATTTTGCTTCAACAGTAATCAAACACATCCAAATAATCGAGGTGCTCAAAAGAGCTGTTTGATTAGGGTTGGAACAAAACTCCAGAGCTGCAACCCTCAAAGAATTGAGTTTGAGACCTATGTTGGAGCGTTAGAGGAACAAATTAACGTTTCTAAAGATGGCGTGCTGTTTTCTCGTTCACGTATTTGGTCGTTTTTGCTCGCCGTAGGAGTAACGTAGAGATCCCGCCCATCTTCAGTGGTCGTGTTCCAATACACCCTCACATTACGCGCACTTAACTGCTAAATGATGCCTTCGCAATTTTGCTTCAGCCTACTATGTGTAGATGTAGAACAGGAGTGGACGAGGGCATAAGCTTGTCGTGAAACATTTTAAACAGACTTACGGAAGCTCTATACACGCTCAAATAATTTGGCGGTTAGAAGGAAGTTGCTGTGCCCTCACATTGTAAACATTTTAGCAAGTAACGTTAGGTTTAAGCTATAGCTCGCACACAGAGCAAATGTAATTACGAATACTATGCTGTGAACGGGGTGTTATAGAGTTATCTGTAGCATAGTCTTGACGCCTTTAACGTTAGCCTACTGCTGTGCTTAGCGAAATGTCTAAACTTAAAAAAACAGACGGTAAATACTTGTGGTGGTGTCTTATGTGCCTCAAATTCAGACCGGAAAATGTTTCCGTCACCAAAACCACGAAACATCTGAATCTGGGAATGTAAGTATCTCTCCACTTTCTTCACTTACGAATAGCTTTCATGCTAGCCTGTGTTATGCAGAATGTATTTTAGTTAGTGTTATTTACAGTTGACTTCGTAATTACTCATTCATTCATTTTTTTTCGGCTTAGTCTCTTTATTAATCAGGGGTCGCCACAGCGGAAAGAACCGCCAACTTATCCAGTATATGTTTTACAAAGCGGATGCGCTTCCAGCTGCAACCCATCATTAGGAAATTACATTATAATTAGTTTCTTCAAATTTTATAAGAAGAACTTTGTGTGTTAAACTTCGGCAGAGGAATATTTATAGATCTTTAATATTTCTAGAGCTACAGCTACAAACTCTTGGGTGTAATCTGTGCAATTATTTTGATAGAATACAATTATATATATATATATATATATATATATATATAT
>CAIGQQ010040405.1:2944261-2956420 GCA_903798035.1 Danio albolineatus | reverse complement strand
TATATATATATATATATATATATAACACCCTAAGTAACTAGTGCTCTTCCACCTAACCAGCTTTAATGAGGTGAAGTTTAATTTTTATATTCGCACATTTTGTTTATTTTTATGTGACATGCGCCCGATCTACTTTGAAATATTCAGTTTGAAATGGTGCATAGGTACAACTTTTAAAAACAATAGCACTATTTGACTAACTATGAACTATGTTGTATATTTTATAGTCATTGGCTGATTTATAATTTTACTGTTTAGAATTCACAAACATTATTATTATTATTATAATTATTATTATTGAGAGTATGAATGTGCGACTATAAAACCAGCTTTACCCTAATGCCAGCTTTGGGGGAAAATATAATTCCTGGAACCCACTGCTTGTCAACTATGCTGAACGAAGCGTGTCTTCATAGAGATGTTGGCAGAAACAAGCAGTCTGTATGAAATTGCACATTATGGCAAGTTTTGTTTGCTACAAATATAAAAACTTGCTAGATAGATATACCCTCGTATAACATCAAACAATCTACTTTTTAACAAGAAGACTTAAAGATGAGCTGTCTGTAGTTTGTGATGTGCCATTTGTTTACGCCATGCTTCGCTGCACATAATAGTTTGTTGGACCCAATAAATAAGACAACCGGTTTCAAGGTTGATGAGGTGGTAACTTTATGAAATACACACATAATTTTATGCAAGTAATAGAATGTATGCTTGCATTATACTAGATTTCAGATTATGTGTTGAAGTGTTATATTGTTAATGTTTAACTGGTTATGGTATTGATTTCAACATTACTCATCGAATCGTTTTCTCTTTTGCAGCCTTGCCACACAAGAAATCTGCAGTCAAAGCCAAAGGCCTCTGAATTAAAGACAAAGGCTCAGATTCTAGATTTGGAGTGTGACAACTTGGCAAGTCAAGTATGTGTGATTTTTTTTGACAAAATAATTTTCTTTGCTGCAGCACAGTAGTACACACGTATGCCATGTTCTTCTTCAGGGTTGTAGTTTTACAATTTTGCAGTGGGAAACTGATACAAGGGCAGTGTTAAGTAGTACTCTGCCCTTCACAAGTTTTCCCTATATCAAACCTGCTCTCTGATGACCGGTGCGAATTGAGAGAAATCGCCACGGACAGATACGGGGCAGACAGGCTTGCATACTTAATGCAAATGCACCTTAACATTAATTTACTGTTTGTTTCTCAGTTTGCAGAGGCAGTGATCATGAGTCCAGGTAATCGAAGAAGTGATGTAGACCTTGGACACTTACTAAATGCCATATCTGACCCCTTTTCATCTAGGAAACAGCTTTGCCGCACTCCTGAGAGTCTAAGTATGTATTTTTGTAGCCTCAACGTTTAGTATTCTCTACTTCACTAGAATTGTGGTTTAAGCATTTGGATTATAATATAAACTATCTCTAGTTAAAGATGTAAGAAGTTCGTGGAGAAAAGCTGTAGAGGAAGGAATGGCTGAGAAGAAACAAGCATCTTGGAATCAGCAGGACAGCCTTTCTTGGCTCAAGACGCCCATGGCTGAGATGACCAGCTCATGCAAGACCCCAAATTTAGAGGCTTCCATCTCTTTTTCAACCAATCTTGCCCATTTCACTTCTCCCCCTGTCCAGCAGGGGTCAGCCCTCCACTCAACTGTGTCATGGGACTCCTCACAATTAGAGGCTCTTACCAGTCAATGCTCAAGTGATGTTATTAAATTCAGCATTGCTCAGGAGGAGCTTCCAGACCTGTTTGATGATGATGTGTCATTTAACAGCGACAGCTCAGTTGAGAATCATAATGAAAAGGCGAGGGAAGAAGAACTTTGCTTGCCATCTGTTGGGTTGTGTTTTCTTGATCAAGAAACCCCCCTAATGACAGCACAACTGTGTTTGGGGGCCTCTTCAGATCAATCTCTTTTTAAAGATTCCCCAGTACATTCAAGTGTGAGCCAAGATTTGAGCTACTGGACTACTGACCAGACCCATTTTTCTCTTGATTTAGACAGACTTGAGAGTCTTTCTTCCCCTCCTCGTGCAGAAAATCTTTCCCTTCCCAATTTAGTTAATGTCAATCTTGATGAATACTAACATGTCTTAATAAACAACTGTAATTGTGTACATTATTGATCTCCTGAATGAAATTTTGCACACTGCTGTGGCGCGCTTTTGCAAGAACCATTTTACTAACTTATTTTTTTTTTCTAAACCATGTGAATTTATTTCATCTGTACTAAACTTTAGTATGTACAAACGAATTGTAAAAGATGTCTAAAATAGTGTCTTTGTGTAATAAAAACCTCTTTTTGCAATTTCTGTTCATCTGAGTATTAAAATGCATTTTACCTTTTCGACTTTTCTGACTATAATTTGTGTAAATGTACAATCAAGACGCACAATGATAGTATACTGATGTTTTAATGGCTTGTAAGGTGTAAAAGCAGCAGGCACCTGTTAATCCTGGTGCGCAGCGAACTAGCCTATGGATAACAAGAAATCACAAGTGCAGAGCGGAAGAGAAATGTGGTGCAGCCAGTCATGCATGGGCGTGTTCACCCGCCTCCAGCAGTCAGTCCGAGAAACCCGAGAGCACACCAAAGTAACAAAACACAAACATGGCGCCTATTTGCTGCCGTACAGTCTAGTGCTGGACAGAGACGAAGTTTCCTGGAATAAACACAGCGCGCTCGCATTAAGTGGACGTTTAATTTCCGCTCGAAACGGAGTGGACGGGCTGCAAGTTACAACTTGCCTACATGTCAACGTGTTGTACTCTGGCGATCTGAGCAGCTGGTACGTATTGCTGGGCTTTTGAAGTTGCTTGATGTAGACAAACGGATTGAGTTGCGTTTTCTCCGGCTGGTGGTTAAGGGGTGTGATGTTTTCACACCGGTTCTTTTCAAAGCCTGTCCTGAATCGGTAGACATTATATAATAAAACACGGCTTGCATTCTGTTGAAAGTACGTTTAGTGTGGTCGAGTTGTCTGCAGCTGCCCGATCTCTTGAAGATGCAACAGTTGGACAGCTCGTTCACAGGCCTCGTTAGGGAGTACAGGCAGTGTCAAATTTTAGCGTGCAGTCCACCTAGACAACACTTCAAGCGTTTGTCTAATAGCTAGTTCGCTGATTTGAGAAAGCTGGGCTGTTTCACATGAAGACTTCAGGGTGTGTCAGATTGCAGAAATAACACGTTAGACACATCCGCCTGTAAATATTGTTTTAAAATGTTTACGTTTCATAGTTGTACGCCACATTAGTTGCTGACATCAGTAATGGCATCGGTGTTACAAAATTACTTTTAACAACACGAATCAATTTGTTTACAGGTTACTTTATCTATGATATACATTGTCCTCGCTCGGTATAGAAGTGTATGTGAGTATTTGGAACGAAAAAGTGCGATTTTTGTTTTGCGAGCATATACGAATTAAAGGATAACTTTTGTTATTGTTGTTGAAAGGCAAGAGATGCTTGTAAAGTCCAGCTGTCACAGACTGGTTTGATCGATCAATCTCTTGATGTTCAAGAGCTTTCAGACCAGTGCGGGACGCTTCAAATTGTGTGTTGTTTCCTTTTGTGTAACACTCCTGAATGAAGGGAGACGTGATATGTGCTGTGCGGGAGCATGCGTGACAGGTTTGTAACCCCCTGGTCTGTTTACCTGTGCAGTGTGCCTTTGTGCGTTTATACTGAATTATAATGACTAAGGTTGAAGGGTTTGTGTGCATGTGGGCTGGCTGACCTTGTGTCTTGTTACTTTCCAAGGTTGAGTCAGGTGACGGAGATCATAAAAAGAGCCGTCCTCAGGAGTGGCTACAGGTAGTCGCGAGGGATTGTGGGAATGACAAATGGCCGGCCATGTGGCAGGAAGGCAGAACCTCTCAAGTGAAAGGGAAACACAAAACCACATAATAATACTGTCGCTGCGCTTCCTTTTCCTTCAGCTGAAAAATGTTTGTAGCCTTTCAAAAGTAGACTCAGTAGTTCCACGCAAGTTTACAAGCTAAAGTTATAAACATATATACAGCCTACAATTAAAATGTAACTTAATTTTTAAATAAAATTGAGATTGGATTTTCGATAATGAACCCAAGTAAAACATACCCCATTTTGTGTAATATTAATGTTTTATATACTGCTAAAACACTTTTTAATCAAAGATTTAATTTAATCAAAGAAGTCAAAAATAAGATTTAGCTCAGATTGCCAGTTTTGTTCATTCATTCATTTTGTTGTTGGCTTAGTCCCTTTATTAATCCGGGGTCGCCACAGCGGAATCAACCGCCAACTTATCCAGCATATTTTTTTACGCAGCGGATGTCCTTCCAGCCGTAACCCATCTCTGGGAAACATCCACACACACATTCACACTCATAGACTACGGACAATTTAGCCTACCCAATTCACCTATACCACATGTCTTTGGACTTGTGGGGGAAACCGGAGCACCTGGAGGAAACCCACGCAACCACGGGGAGAACATGCAAACTCCACACAGAAATGCCAACTGACCCAGCCGGGGCTCGAACCAGCGACCTTCTTGCTGTGAGGCGAACGTGCTACTCACTAGGCCACCGTGGCGCCCGCCAGTTTTGTTGTGAACAATTAATCTGTGCATGTCATTAAGACAACAAAATAGCTTGCTCTTCTAATCTTTGATTGAAATCACACTTCCTGTTTGTTTTCAGTTAAATTATCAGATTATGTGATTTTAAGGTATTGGGCATGGCCATAGATATACACTAGATATCGCATATAGACCCTGAGCATGCGTCAATAGCGCCGCTACATTTGTACAGTGCTCCCAGGACATATGTCATTCAGTCACACTAGTCGAGACATTGTGCCAGTGTAAAGATGTTGGACTTTAGAGCTGTGTACGGGCATAACATTTCATAGGTAAGATTTAGGTTTTTTTGCGTTTTTGTATGTTACAAACATTTGTGCTAAACAAATAAAGTTACTGATGAAAATACAGTCACTTGCTGCACTGATCATGAGGCAAAGTATTACACTAAATACTCTGCTTATGTTAGTTTTGTTAAATAAAATAAGCAATCTAAATGAAATATGACAACAAGATGCTGCGGTGCCAAAAACTTGTATAATTGACGGCTAAGTGAACGAGTCATTCATAGCAGAGATTCAGGGAGGGATAATACTTTTCCATGCACATAAACACATGCTCTTTGTCGGCAATGCCCATGCAGACACTATCCATCTATGTAGAAAAGTGATATAAAATTTAAATTTTCGTAATTTAAAAAATATTTGCATACTGACCACCGGGAAAACTCCCGATCCTAGATGTATGTGTATATCTCTGGCTCTGGATGGCCACGGTCCTCCACTGCACCTTGGTCCCGCATTCGTTTCAAAGGAGCGCTACCCTGTACTAAAATGGTGGCTCTATTGACGCATTCCTTCAAATAGACAACAGGGTAGGCGACATCTAATGTAAATATCTATAGGGCGTGGCTAACATGTTTAACCCTGCTGGTTTAACTGTCAGTTTTCTACAACAAACAAAAATGGTGAGGAGAAGGTTCTAATAACTCTTCTAAAACCATTTTCCCGATCTTTCTGAATGAAATGCCTACTTTACTACATCCATTCAGGTCACAGTAGAAAAACAAGCGAGACCCTCTATTTGCTCATTTAAAATTCCCATTTTTCTAGGAACTGTGTCACAATGTGAAAAAAAAAACAATCGCAGCTTCCGGTTCATTGGGACTTTAATGGCCCGTTTGCACTGAGTGGTACGATATGGTTCGGTACGCTCTTATGGCCATTTCCACTGTCAAAAGGTACCTGAAAGCGAACTGTACTGTACCATTTTTTGGGTACCTTATGCACAACAAAAGGTAGAGGTGTCAAAATTCATTGTTTCTTCCGTGCACTGCGATGCAGCTGTGGACAATTCGGTATTGGTTCAGTAATAGATCATAATCGGATATTACTTACTGATGCCATCCAAAAATGTGAATGAACTTTATGCGCAAAACTGGATTATTGCATAAAAGATGTGTGAATAAAGCAGTATTTCCAGCCAACGAGTCACTTCCTGATTTACTGGTGCCAAATATCAACAGTAAAAACATAATTTTTGCTGTGTCAATCTTTAATTAATAAATGACTTGTGCCTCACAAGGCAATCCTGACACGCAGTAAACGCGCGGTGGCGTTTGAAGGTGTCATACAGGGAGCATAGACGCTCCTGATTCTGGAGGTCATAAATAACATAATAACACTAATACTTAAACAGTAAGGCGTTTTAGAATGACAAGAACAACACTTCAGATGTTTCACAATGTGTTCAGCTTGCTGGTTTATCCATTTACACACATTTTTATCATCACATGATCTCTTATAACAAAATCACATGACCTTTATTTAATACGCATACTAGAATTTATGCGGTAAAAGTGTTTCCATCGCAGTTTATGTGCATCTTTTTTTACTGAATAAAAAGTTTTATTCTACTCTGTTTTCTTATGCACATTTTCTAAAATTTTCTAAAATTATGTGCATCATGGCGTTTCCATCAACCGTTTTTTTAATGCACATAAATGCGCATAAAAAAGGTGGATGGAAACGTAGCTAGTGAGTAATTAAAACACTACAACTATTTAAAAATGCAGAAACTCTGCACAGTTCACTGCGTGTTTGTTTGCTGGACAGTCTTTCACTGACAGTGCAGATACAGCAGAATCCCCTATTTAGTGCGATTGAGATAATGAAAGTAAACTTCATTTCTCTCTCTCACTGGGGCCCTTTGACCTGCTGGCATTACTTTTCTTCTTTTCTACACTGCGTCTATCATGGATCAGCTGTGATTGCTGCTGCATTTTGTCAGCGTTACTCATCGGTGAACAGCACCAGAACGTTAGAGCCAATCGCAGCCCTTTCTGTTGAGCTCGTGACCAATCATAGGGGTGTAAGAACTCGCTTGACAGGGCTCATAAAGTGAGCGGGATATTTACCTTTGTTTGCTGTGTTGTTTGCTTTGTGTTGTTCTATGCATGTACTTGAATTTTTTGAAGGTACAGATCATTTATCTGACTTTATTAAAGGACAAAATTGTTTTACAAATAATAAATAAATGTAAATATATTTATACATTTTAATACAAGAATTCTTGTTTGGAAAGCATCGTCAATGCACTGAGATATCGTAATGAACTAAATCGATGGCATGATAATCATAACCGAACCGAAACGTGAGACCAGTGTAGGTTCATACCTCTAACGAAAGGGTACCAAAAGTCGGAGCTAGACACGCTGCTGAACACTATTGGTTTACAGAGAATCATCACTAGCGCATTCACAAGCAGGAGAATGAAAACAAAGGAACTGTCATTTTTAGAGAGACATTACATTGTAATACTATACACATATAATAACAAGCCATGGTTGACCCGAGCTCAAACAAACCTTGTCGTTGTCTTGATGAACAGCCAAAAGCCAAGAAGAACCAAGTCTGCATGTCCTGTTTTTTTTTTTTCTAAAAGTGCAAGCGGTTTCAATTTCTCCAGAGAACTCTTTATCACTCACGTGCACATCTATATTTGAAATAATAAACTTCTTGAGCTGATGATATTAACGTGTGCGTGATTATTTAAGTGCTTCTGACATTCAATCCAATGGACAAAGGCAAGAGTGAAAAAACAAAGGAGAAGCTGTAAAAAAACAAAGGAGCAAATGATTCTTTCAGCAACCTAAACCTTGAACAAACTGCCATGTTTAACTATTATCACGTTTTGGACTGTTGATGGGATATAATTGGGAATGACGGAATTACTCTCTAACAGAGGTTACATGTACTGGTGAAGATTAAAGATACAGATGAGAGGTTTGCAGTGACTGTGGGCTATACGTTGCCTGTTGTTTTTGAACCCAAGAAAGTACTAAGGCCCAATTCCAATTCTATTTTTGTACCCCTACCCCTTGGCCCTTCCCCTTGGCCCTTACAACCGAGGGTTAAGGGGAAGGGCTTCAAAACTTACCCCTAAAAATTGGAACAGCACTTCAACACCTGCACACGTCATCTTATGTCATCACGATCTCTTGCTTCATATGAGATCAGATGATCATGACTGCTGTAATTACTCCAGTTGTGTTATTTTTTGGTGTTTATCTTCAGGAAATCACTGAAGGCATATATTATGTTATCATAACGATCTAATGTGGCAATAAGATCGGAACTGTACTGTGCATTTACTCCGTGGCCATACTCATCTATGTAAACACACGAAAACAACATTAACATTATAGCAGACACTGTAAAAAGCTCATTTCCAGCCACTAGACATTACTGACAGGGTATTCGAGTGTCATCGTGGGTCAGAATGTTGTAGGACGGCTGTACATGAGTTATGATTTTGGATTATAGATCGTGAAATTTATTTTATTTTATTTTAATTTTTTTAATTGCGTTTTTTTTTTTTCTTAAAGCTTGACGGTAAAACACGAACGCGGTTATGAACATATCAAAACATATGTTTGTTTGTTGTAAAAATTCGTAACAATGACAAAAAATACTAATTTGTGGATCTCCTTACTTCTGGGTTCAGCTATCCTGCCGCTGTGTCAGGTGCATTCTGGGACATTTTCTTACCCCTCTGTTTTAAGTGTGGTCCTGAAAAATCTTCGTTCAAAGGGGTGTATACCCGTTGCCCTTAGCCCTACCCCATCAAGCTAAAGATAATTGGGACACCACTACCCCTTGACGTGAACGCGCAAAATGAGGGGTAGGGGTAAGGGGAAGGGGTAAGGGATAGAATTGGGATTGGGCCTAAATGTATGATGTGTGTAGTTTTTCCTGTAATTGGTAACATATCAGAGACTGTAAGAGCCTGTATGTGTTCATTAGGGGTGCAACAGTTCGGTATATATTAGGGATGCACCGATACCATTTTTTCGCTTCCGATTCCGATATCAGAGCTTGCCAGTATCTGTCGATTCCGATTCGATAACACTATTAATAATTTACCTTTAAAATAAAAAAATATATATACACTACTGACTTGGTCAAAAAGATTTATTGGTTTCTGGTAAAAAAAATTGCGATCTGACCGCACATTACAAAAAAGCAAACAAGACATCTTAACCTCTTTAAACAATCTTAAACATTTTTACTGTAATAAATTTAATTAAATGCTTTCTCAGGAAGATTCAACATTCTAAATCAACTGAATTTTAAATCCAAATTATATCAAACTGTTTGTAAAACACTTCAAAATACTTTTTCACAAATGGTAAAAATACTTCAAAATACACTAACTAAAATACTCACTTATGCTTTACGGATTAACGGATCCGGCATGTTACCCAAAGATGGAGAGGTGTCGCTGACTAAAATGAGCGGGGCAATGGTGTCGAGGACGACAGTGAAGAGGGTTGGGGACTCGCAGAAGAAAGCGAAAGTGAACAGCGGACGTGGGAGAAGGGCGGTTGAGGAAATGGGTTCGGTAAAAATGAGGCGCCAAATCAGATTTCAGAGGTGCCAGATTCGGACCTGCGTGCTCCGGCACAAATTAAGCCCTGGTAACTTTTATTTTTTTTTTTAAATATTTATTACAATTTTTAAAAACGGCTTTCTTATTGTATGTTTCAAATTAAATTATTACTCCAGTCATCATTGCTTTTATTACTATACAATTAATAATATTATTATTAATAATAATATTAATATTAATAATAATAATAATTAAGCTAAGAGTGATTTCTGAAGGGGGCGCCACGGTGGCGTAGTGAGTAGCACGTTCGCCTAACAGCAAGAAGGTTGCTGGTTCGATCCCCGGCTGAGCCAGTTGGCATTTCTGTGTGGAGTTTGCATGTTCTCCCCATGGTTGCGTGGGTTTCCTCCGGGTGCTCCGGTTTCCCCCACAGTCCAAAGACATGCGGTACAGGTGAATTGGGTAAGCTAAATTGTCCATAGTGTATGTGTGTGAATAAGAATGTATGGATGTGTTTCCCAGAGATGGGTTGTGGCTGGAAGGGCATCCGCTGCGTAAAACAAATGCTGGATAAGTTGGCGGTTCATTCCGCTGTGGCGACCCCGGATTAATAAAGGGACTAAGCCGAAAAGAAAATGAATGAATGAATGATTTCTGAAGGATCATGTGAATCTGACGACTGGAGTAATGAAGCTGAAAATTTATCTTTAAAATCACTGGAATAAATGATTAAATTAAATTATAAACTACTTTTGAACAGTCATTTTCTATAGAGCAATAACATTTCACAATTTTACAATTTATACTATATTTTTCATAAATAAATACTTGGTGAGCAGAATAAGCTTATTTTAAAACATTTAAAAATCCTACAGACGCCAAACTTTTTACCGGTAGTGTATCTCAACATTATAGAGGCCTAAATATAATTTCATTGTCCAATTAACTATATATGATTAAATAAATAAAATGGAAATGAAATATATGCTATATAAAAAAACTCTTAGTTTTTGTCACAAACGAATGATACTTCAGGTGGTTTCATAATATTTTACAATGAATAGGCTATATTGCAAATTGTAAAAAAAATCTTAACCATTATTTTTTAGCATAAAAAGCTCATGCAGCAACAACGGCAAAACTTATAGCCTACGGTAATATTATATGCAATAAAACAAGATAGCCATTGTCATAGTTTTATAACTTCTTAAAATGTTAGCCTAGTGTGCAGATTTTTAGCCTACCTGTCTTTGTATCGTGGGTCAAGTAAAGTGGCGATGGAGTAAAGTGGTTCATCTTCGATGTTAGCAAATCGTCTGTTGACTGCCTGTAGCAGTGTACTTTTCATTGTTTTAATCCCTGTGTCTGTATCCCTCTCCTGAGACAGCAAACGTTTTAGAACCAAAACTGTAGGAATAACATCTGCTGTGGTTGAACTGGATGAGCTTATGGTTCGAGTAACCTCTTCAAACGGGGACAGTTCGATCGCTGTTTTTTCCAGGAGTGCCCAGTGGTTTGCAGTCAGCGATGCCGGCAGCTCATGGTCGGCAGCAAAAGCGCACAATGTTCGTTTCTTTTAAAGGATGCTCTGAATCATAATACGTTCTGTTCCATCTAGTCTTCACGTCCTGCTGAAGACGTTTCAGGGGCATTTGTAATTCGCGTTGAATGTCCTCCAACCGGGAGTATGCCAATAGGGAATGTTTAAAGTGCCCCACAATCTTTTTGGCACTGGCAATGGCATCGCTCACGCTTCGCTGGGATAGAAGGCCCATGTTAACAACGAGCTGTAGAGAATGTGCAACGCAGCCCAAACTAGAGACTCCCAAATCATCCATTGCTTTCTTCATGTTATTAGCATTGTCTCCTAAAATCACATGCACTGAGGATATAGGGATTTTCCATCCATCCAGCATCTCTTTGATTGAAGCTGAAATCACCGCGCTGGTGTGTAACCCTCGCATTTCTTTAACGTGTAGAACACCACTTTGCAAATCATAACTAACATTCAACCAATGTGCCGTCAAACTCAAAAGGGACATGGGACACACGTCAGAGCTCCAAATATCTGTAGTGAAGCTGAAGAACTGCACATCCTTCAATTTGTCTGCAATGTGTGAGGAAACTCAGTGATACAGCTCAGGCAAAGCGGTCTCTGAAATGTATTTTCTCGAAGGTAAACTATATCGCGGCTCCAGATGTTCTATGAGGCGACGGAAACCCGTGTTTTCCAAAACAGAGATAGGCTGGTCATCAAGAACAATAAATTCCAGTACCTTTTCTGTTATTTTTATAGCTTTGATGTTCTTGTTTGAAAGCTTTTCTTGCTTCTGAAACACATTTGTCAGCGTCGTCTGCTTTGACGCATCCTTTTTTCTTTTAGTTTGCGCGAACTCCTCGTGTTCTGTTGGGTGATGCTTCTGAAGATGCTTAATTAAATTTGTCGTATTATAAGATGAAGTACTACTTCCACCTCTTGATACTTTGAAATTGCAAATACTGCAATTTGCAATGCTACTTGCTGGTGTTTCAAGCGTGAAGTATTTCCAAATCACTGACATGTTTAATGGACTGAGGTAAGCTAATAAAAAGCTTAATGCGGCTGCGCAGGATGTTTTTGTAGTGCATTTAATTTTAAGGCATGTTTTTTTAAATAAATTGTAATCTATATATATATTTATTTAAAATGAACTTGGGTG
>CAIGQQ010040405.1:2899191-2929261 GCA_903798035.1 Danio albolineatus | reverse complement strand
AACCTGTCCTCTTAAAGCATTGAATGGCCTTGGCTGCAGCACAGTTTCAGAGTGTTGGCTATCTTCTTATAGCCTGGGTTATCTTTATGCAAAGTAACAATTTGTTTTTTCAGGTCTTCTGAGAGTTTGTCATGAGATGCCATGTTGAACTTTCAGTGGCCAGGTTGAGAGAGTGGAAAAGCTTTTATACCAAATTTAACTCGCCTGCTATCTGGAAACACCTGAGACAGTGTAAAACTAATGAGTCACACGCCACAGGGGAAGGAAAATATCTAATTGTGCTCAATTTGTATATTTTCACTTAGGGGTGTACTCACTTTTGTTGCCAGGGGTTCAGCTATTATTGGCTGTATTTTTAGTTATTTTGAGGGGACACTAAATTTACACTGCTAAACTAACTTTACACTGACTCCTTTTCATTGTGTCAAAGAGTCATTTCTGCAGTGTTGTCCTATGAAAAGATATAAATAAATATTTGCAGAAATGTGAGGGGTGTACTCACTTTTGTGACATACTGTATATATATATATATATATATATATGTGTGTGTGTGTGTGTGTGTGTGTGTGTGTGTGTGTGTGTGTAATGATATATGTAATGTAATGAAAGATTATAATTAATTTTGTATTTTAAAAATAAGTATATTTTCATATTTGTTTATTATAAATGTTCATTTTTTTGTATAACTAATATAAAGTTTACAGTTTAAATGCACATTTGTAAATAAACACTTAGAATAGTGTGATAAGCAATTTGACAAAATGGAAGAGATCAGGAGAACTGGCTGGGATCATATACATTTGCATTTAGCTGTTTATTCTGCAGTTAGTTTTCAGGACAGACTATTCACAGACTATATCAGTCTGCTATAACGATAGACTGTGCATTAAAGCGTAGGGAAAAACACGAGCATTAACGGCGTTATAATGATGGACTCATTCAGTTGCGATCTAAAGTTTATGTGACTTTTCATTGAAACAAGCTCTTTTCCTCTTCTTTGTTGTGGGCTTAGTTCAGTTGCGCAATTCTGATTGGGCAGAACGAAAGTGTGCTCATTCAATTGGCTAGTAAGACTCTTACACACAAATGACTGTCACACACAGACAACGGCAGTCATGAATTTGCTCTGGGTGGGGGAAGTTCAATAATATATATTGCAGCATTTTGCGATTAGCTAATCGCAAATTGTGATTCGATTAATTGTACAGTCCTAATTTAAACAATGGGAAAACGCTATTTGGCGCCTTTTACAATTTATAGCTACAAGTTCATATTTATCTGTCAAACCCCTGTAAACACCTACAATCTTCACCAACGTGTGCAATGTCTCTGTGTTCTACGCTTTGAAATAATGAACTTGATTTCACAAAAAAAACTACTCTCGGTAATTTGAGTAATTGTAATTGCCACTGCTTACATCCCAGTTGTATGCGTTATTGCACACTTAATTGGCTTAATTTTAGAACACTTGATTATCATATTAAAATAATAAATGTGTATTAAAGAGACCACAAAAAACACTAAGTGCATAAGCTGGGTATAAAGTGATGGCAATAATGTGTATATTGTAGCATTGTTAAATGAGAGACTTTATTTTCAAATCAAACGTTAAATTTGAACGTGATTGAACATTCTTATTAGGCTATGACAACATTCACAACAAGCAAATGTGTCTTCTCTAAGTGTATTTCTGATTGTCCTCTCTGACAAGTTTTTTTATTTATTTATTTATTTTTGTGCCATTCCACTTATGCCTAGCCATTGTGAATAGAGCTGATTTATTCCAAAGCCTATTCTTGGCTCATCTAAGTGAATTGAGAAAGGCTGTGCATGACACAAGGCTAACAGGCATTTGTGCATCCCTTGTTCCACAGCCAGAGAAGCGTTGCTCCAGCACTAAGTGCTCAGTCCTTTGTGTGATGATGAGTTATTCTGGGGATGTTCATGGGGACCTGTAAAAGGGTCCACATTCCATTTTTTTATACTTTTAATTTGATTGGATTAATAGAAAAGGTACATAAATAAATGAGTCTTCACTGTTTCCCCTACAGTTTTGGGTGGGGGGATTGGGGGGCGGCACGGCTGTTCAGACTGACACCGACACAAACACAGGGAGTCATAATATTAGTTTGTTTCTTTAATGACCAATAAATAACTGAACATTTATTTGAACAGTACACCCGTACAAGCTAAAAATGAACATGTATTTTTTATTTATGCACAAAGTGTGCAGCTTTTGTCACTGCAGTGTATCTTTCTGGGCTTCTGGAAGAACATTTCCAGAGCCTCTTTGTATGTAAAGGCAGAAATGTCTGGCACATTTATTGAGATCTGCATGCAGGCTGCAGGATGCTCTCCTTGCAGCCTATTGCGAATGTTTGTCTTGACCTGCAAATACAGTAACTGCTAAATAAGTATTTATTACCTTGTTTCATTGGGGGTGTCAAAATTAATTATTTCATTGGTGCACTGCAATGCAGACTCAGACAATTTGGTAAGGGAGGTGACTCGACACTTCTAAACACTCGCTCCATCGGGCTTGCGTGGCTCTCACCCCGCCCATTCTCGTCATACTTTTTATCTATAGTTTAGCTGAGTGAAAAAGTTTGATCACATATTTATGTCAAAGTGAGCAAGATATATTAGGGTCATTCCCAATATATTCCCCATTCATTGGGCTCAGGTTTGTGAGAGAGAGGGATGGATGCCAGCTGTGATTTGGGCTTGAGCTTTCTTTACTGTGTTATTCATTTAATTTAAGGCTTATATGTGGTAATGCTGTACTGTTGTGCTTCGTCTTCTTGCTCGCTTGAAGGTGAGGAGTATGCAATGTTTACACTTACTTGTTTATTCATTTTCTGTACCTAAACAAATATGTAGTGGGCTGTATGATTGGGCTTGTTGAGTGAAATTGACTTTTCACGTCTGTCTAAGCATTCACTTTTTCTGGACAAGCATTACAGAAAAATACAGAAAAGAAAAAAAAACTACAAATAAAATAAAATAGAAAGGTTTTTCCAAAGTGCTAAAAGTGTGCCGCTCTGATGCAAAATTTGCAGTGTCAGTACCGGATAGAACAGCAAAATAGGAACTTTACAATCTTGTTGCATAATGATTGCACCTAAAGCAATGCGTTTAATTTCAGGATCCTCGGGATCTACCTGTAATTACTGCTCTAAGCTTCTGCTACATGGCATGTGACCAAGTAACATCTCATTAGGGAGGTGACTTGAGTTACTTTGGGATTAGAGATGATAGACTTACAGGGTTCCCACGGGTCATGGAATTTCTGGAATATTAGAGAATTTCCAGACTTTATTTTAATGTGTTTTGCCTATTGTTATGATGAGGCTATTTTTCAGTGCCATTTTATTCCTTTTTCACTTGTCAACTATCACCTTTGAGCAGTCCTTCATAAACATTTGAGATTTTGCACCTCTCTTATTTATATCAAGATTTCAAATTAGGCATTCATAATTGTAGTTTTTTTTTTTTTTTTTTTTTTTTTTTAAGTTGTTCACATTCTGAATTTTTCGGCACTTTATTGTGCAGTCCTTTGGGTATTCCGGGTATCTTCTGGTGTGTTTTGGATGGTTGCTGCTTGAGGTTATTTAGAAAAGGCTGGATTAGAGCAATAGTCACATCGCAGGATCTGCAATATCAGTTAGCTTTGGGTTTACTCTTCCTCCATATTCAAATCACTATATGTGTGTGTGTGTGTGTGTGTGGATATATATTTATTTTTATTATTATTATGTTTACCTCTTTTACCAGGTGTAAATTAAGTTTGTCTCCTGAATGTGTCTGTAATGTTTTAGCTCAAAATACTCATCAGATTTTTGTTTATTTATTATAGCCTCCAGAATATGCCCATTTTGGTGTCTGAGTTCAATGTAGCTGATTCTCCCCACCCATCATTCCCACATATCTGTCTGCTTCTCATAATGCATTACATCAGATAAACAGCCGTCAGCTATAGAGACAGACACGGATCAAGCTGAAATAAGGTCATTGGTCAAAAATACCAAGTAAGTTAATTTGATGTATTTGTGGTGCAGTCTATTCAAACCTTTCTGACACAATGAGTCAAACCGTCACCTTAGCATTGTAAGGCTGTAACTGACATTTTTGTCAAAATTGAGCAATTCACATATTCTTATTAATTGTCAACTTATTTACATTATGGGATGTTTTATTTATATTATGGGATATTAACTTATTCACATTATGGAATGTTTTATTAATATTATGGGATATTAACTTATTTACATTTATGGGATGTTTTATTTTTTATACTGTTCAGTATAGACACACACGTTTTCAGTACACACACACATGCACATTTACTGACATCATGCGGCCATGGTGATTATATCAGTTAAGAATTAAATAGCGAATTTACGGTCTTTATTACAAACATGCTGTTTTTAAAATGTTTTAAACGTATAAAATTATTGCAGCTGATCACAGAGACTTGTAACATGTTTTAATCCCAGTTTCTTTGCTAAAAATGTTCTATTGACATTTGCATACATGTTATTATGGAGACATGGCACGTCAATCAATTCACATCTTCTATGTCACGTTGAGATCAACCTCAAAATGACTGTGATGTGGATCCTGTTTTAACGTCAGAAAATTTAATAAAAGAGACTTGTTGGGTTTATATCACTCCAGTATGACAGTGTACACACTATACCTACACACATTCTGTCCACACAGCTTCCAAAAGATGATTTTCATCATAGGTGACCTTTTACACTGTAAAAAGTCAGGCTTAAAGAAATCAAACTTTCCTTTTGTGATTATTCTGATACAACTCTAATATTAATAATCTATACTGAAACCAAGTTAACAAAAACTGCTTATTTTCTGCTTAAAGAGTACGTCAGCACAGAAACAGATCAGCAACTTCTCCATCATTGCTTTTTTGCTCAACTAAATGCTTCGTTAAATAAAAATACAGAAATGTAACTTAAAGCTACATATGAATACTTTAGTTGTACAAATACAGTTGCAGTATAATCATAGACTCACTTCAGGAGGTAGATGAAGGTTTACCCATCAGTTAGCAATAATTTCAAGGAGTCTACATTGTTTTTTTTTAATTATGAGTGGTATATGACTGTCCGCAGGTATAAAGTGTGACAGATGACTGTTTAAATTTAGTTACGGGTAAATAAAAGGCCCATTTCATATAACAACATTATGTATATTCTATAACTACTAGAATGCCCATATAGCGGTCATTCTGATTGTTTTATGCCTAATTGAATTTTTGCCACATATTTACTTCCAAAGGCTCCATTGAGAATTTAGACTTAATCTTTGAATGTCTGTCATCATATTTTATGATGTCATTACCCTCACAAATTGAATCTATTTTTACAATATGGCCTATAATTCAGTAGGACTAACTAGACCGGCACTGAAGCTGTGCACCTTACTTTTTCAGTTGGGAGGTTTAAAATGTAGGGATTTTTTTGCTAGTTCGTAAGATATGTCTGCTGTAAAGTTGTGTTTTTGTTAGCAGAATGTTGCTAGGTAACAAGCATGCATATTTAAAGGCATGGAGAAGAAGTAGCAGGTGCTGAAGTGCATGTGGGCAGTTTGACCATTGTGGCCATTCAAGGTAGAAAAGCCCAGAACTTTTGTAATTGTAATGTTAGAATGAAATGCGCACACATTCAGGAAGTCAGTATGCTATTATATAAAATCTTAATTGCAATATTTCAAAACAGTCAAAATGATTGCCTCTAGTTATAGTGTTAAACAACAAGGCTGAAATGCATCAGTCATTTTAGAGCTGTTAAATATGTTTTTTTATTTAATAAATAAACAATTTTTTTGTTAAAAAAACTATTAGAGATGCTAGGACTAACATTATATGTAGTTATGGAAAGGAAATACAAAACTTATCATTAAAAGTTAAACATTAAAATTTGGTTTAAATAAATTGTATATGAAAAAAGGTAGTTCATAGTTAATGTATTTACTAACATTATCATTCGCCCTCGGCTTAGTCCCTTTTCATCAGGGGTCTCCACAGCGGAATGAACCACCAACTTAGCTAGCATATTTTACACAGTGGATGCACTTTTAGCTGCAACGTGGTACAGGGAAGCACACTAATTCGCACTCATACACTATGGCCAATTTATTTTATTCAATTAACCTATAGCACATGTGTTTAGACTGTGGTGGAAACCAGAGCATGCAGAGGAAACCCACGCCAACACTATTATTCGAAGTTCCACATTTAATGCATAAATCTCAAATTCATGCTTGTTAATGTTAGTTTATGCACTGCGAATTAACAACTAACAATGAACAACTTGATTTCCGTTAACTAATGTTAACAAGGATGAACATATACTGTAATAATAAATGTTCATTGTTTGTCCATGCCAGTAAATACATCAACTAACTATTAGCTTATATATCCGTATTGTAAATTCTTACCCAAACAAAGTATGAATTCACCAAACAAGATAAAATAATTGTCAAATAAATGAAACTAAATTTGGTCCCACTTTATATTAAGTGGCCTTAACTACTATGTACCTGCATCAAAATATAAATGCAGTGCACTTACTGTGTTCATATCAGAATCAGAAAAAGCTTTATTGCCAGGTATGTTCACACATACGAGGAATTTGTTTTCGTGACAGAGCTTCTACAGTGCAACAGAATTACAGAGACAGGACAAAAAACAGATAATAAATATTCAAAAAATAGAAGTGTTAAATGCAAATATACAAATTGACAAGTGTATTTACAGGCATATTACTATATACAATGTTATATGTGCAGCTGTTATGTGCAAATCGGCATGTAAAGTGTGTTAAGTGTATGTGTGTGTGTAAAAAGTGTATAGCAGGTAGGGATGTTAGTTCCACAATTATTATCATCTAGTGTTCATGAGATGGATTGCCTGAAGGAGGAAACTGTTTCTCTGTCGGGCTGTTCTGGTGCGCAGTGCTCTGTAGCGTCGCCCAGAATGTAAAAGTTCAAAGAGGCAGTGTGCTGGGTGTGAGGCGTCCAAAGTGATTTTGGCCCTTCTGCTCGCTCTGGATAAGTACAGTTCTTGGAGAGTAGGGAGGGTTGTACCAATGATTCGCTCAGCAGTCCGAACTATTCGACGAAGTCTTCGAAGGTCAGATTTGATAGCTGAGCTAAACCAGACAGTTATTGAAGTGCAGATGACTGATTCAATGATGGACGTGTAGAACTGTTTCAGAAGCTCCTTTGGGAGGTTGAACTTTCTCAGCTGAAGAAGAAAGTACAGCCTTTGTTGAGCTTTTTTGACAATGGAGTCAACGTGAGTGTCCCAATTCAGGTCCTGAGAGATGGTGGTGCCCAGGAATCTAAATGACTGCACTGCAGCCACAGTGCTGTCCATGATGCTCAGTGGGGGGAGAGCAGGGAGGAGAGCGGGGAAGAGAGAGAGAGAGAGAGAGAGTTTATTGTATTGCAGATCACTTCTGGTGCTTTTGAGGTGGGATACAGGTAAGTTTAGAAACAGGTTTGGTGGTATAGCTAGGTTTAAGGATAGCTTAAAGTGTATGGGATGGTCAACAATGTAATTAAAGATGTAATTACATTAATTACAGATGTAATTACATGAATATATTTAATCAATCATAAGTACAATGTAGTTACACAATAAGTACACTGTAACAAATTATTAATCGCAGTGTAAGTACATATTAGTTAATGCCACTTAATATAAATTGGGACCTTAAATTTAAATGTATGTGAAAGTAAATTGTTCTTTATATAATATAAAATATATATTTAAATTAGGAATGAGTAATATTGACAGATACAAATATTTTTAGAGGAATGACAAGGGTGAAATTACCATCAGTGACACATTACCACAAGAGCAACTATGTATGCAACTTCAGCAAGAAACAAAGCTTCATTTATTTTCATTGTTTAATGGAAGTGCCTTGATACTTAGCCTTCTTTAGCTCATGAGAGATGGCTAGCCTGTAGGGAAGGGTCAACTCCCCTCCTTTTTTTCTCCTAGACAGAACAATCAGAACTCCTAGACAGAACAATCAAATCTGGTTCTGGGAAGACAAGATTTAGGTCAGCTTGCCAATTAGATACACTCCTTCCTCTCTTATACACCAGGCACTTTGTTGGAAACACTTCTATGTTTCTGTTTGTACAGATAGTTCTTTTTTATTTTTACACTTTGTAATTTTTTCTACAAACACTTACTTTATATTGCAAATCTTTAAATTCATGTTTGCTTTTACTTTCTATTGCATAACTTCTATTTCTCCGAATTTAGATTCTTATTATTGTAATTATTTTAAGGTCAGGAGTACGCATGACGGAATGATAACCTTAGACAAAAATATCACGGTTTTCTGTATCGTAATTACTGCTTAAAAATTATATTCTTTTTAGAGGTCTGGGTGAAAAAAACAACAACTTTTTTGTATTTTTTTATTTTAAGACTATTTTTATGTGAATCTAAACAATTCAGATGAATGATTTCAAAAACACTTGATTTCATTAAAATGTAAAATGGCATCTTTGAATATCTTTTCTGCTGGAGATACTGTTGTCCTAAATATCGTAAAAAAAACTTAAATACAACAACAAAAACGTATACATACACCATAGGAATGGTATAGCAGAAACATTTGGCGGTTTTAAAACTTAAGACTTTTTCAAACCGTGGTGTTCCTTGAAAACGGTTATCGCCCCATGCCTAGTCACGGATGGTTGTCTATGCAATTCACTGCATACTATACCGTGCATGACTCTATGTGACAAATAAAATTTGAGTTCATAATCCGAGTCAGAAGCGTCATACAAAATACTAGAGAGCAAAATATTACCAGTTCTGCTTGACTTGGGGAAACATTTCCCCTTGCTTCTGAAAACTGGTTCTGTATTATGTCCAGTTACTTTAACCCTCTGTATGCCCACCCATTTGGCAATTTCAATGAGGACTTTATTGTGTCTCCATCTCTATCCAAGAGCCTTGGGACATCTTGTCAAATGTGATTCAGGGGACACAGACTGCTCCACACAGATGGCAGAATGGATCCTCGTCTTTGCCCCAGAACTTCAGGTTGTTTGGGGTTTGCAATGGTGTCATGCCATTAAAAACTCAGTGTTTAAGATCTGGTTCGTTTAAAATCAATGATTTTTACTCACTGTCTGAATGATATACAATATATAAAGTGAATTATAAACCAACATTAAATTTCATTGTTTCGTGCAATGTCTTTAAGATTTCTTTTCAGTATTTTCAATGGAATTTCTGCACTCACTGCAGAAACACCCTTTCATCTAATTTTACACTCGAACAGCTAAGACACCTTAGACATATAGACACCTTAAGTCTATTTTACTATACATGTTTAAATTAAACTACATAATCGACGCTGTAAAAGGAACCTTGCTTAATGGTCACATCAACCTGATCAAAAGTTTATCAATGTCTGAAAGTTTATCAATGTCTGAAAAAGGCATGTGTATAGCCCATAGGTCAGCTACAGCACATAAAGTAAGAGGAGGCTGATTCCAGACTTTCTTCCAGGACAGGGGGTGCATCCACTGCTCTTGAGAAGTGAGCCCTACAGCTCCTGCATGTCTTATTCTGCAGCCTGTCTAGCCCTCTGAACTCTCTGAAGGTATACTCCAAGCTTTGGGATCAGCCTTGCACCAAATCTTGTCTTTGTAGTTTTCTGGTCCCAATTGGCCTTGACAGACCATGCCCATGATTTCCAGGTGTTCAATGGCAATTTTTTTTTTTTTTAAAGTAGCTAAATTATCATACAAAAATACAGTACGCTCCAAATATTTATTAAGTCTTTGCACCTCAGTCATCTGTGTTGGTACTGTGCTACAACCAGTTTCCTACTGAATGCTAAACAGTAAACTGGAAACAAATCTAAACACTGTCAAGTCTAAACACTGTCAAATCTAAACTGACATTTTAATTCAAAAGCTAGAATTGATTTTTAATTTAATTGTGATTTCCAGAATCAGTTTTAATCAGTGCATGAGGTACCGAAAGATTCCCACCTGCTAAGAAATTCAGTACTGTGTAATGTCTTACTCCTTTTTCACACCGCAAGCGAGAGCAGAGCATGAGCAGCATGTATGGAGAGCAGAAGCAGCATGCAGGCGTTTGCCTTTCACACTTATGGCGTCTGCAGTGCACAGCTCATCGGCAGCTGCTGCACAGATCAATCTATCTCTGTCTATTCTCTCTAGTTACCTATCTATGTCTATATATAAATACACTTCCTCCTATGCTGTTTCCTTAACCTGCAAGGCTTTATTTTACTAATGATATAGATTATTAAGAACTGTATTCCTCTCAAGCTCTATGAGGAGTATCATTCATGTCTGGTGCACTCAGAAGATAATCGTCTGTGATATCATGTCAATTTGTATTTGGTTGTCAGGATGTTGTAGGCCTAGTTATATTAATATTTATACAATATAGTTACAATGATATTTAGCCTACAGATGATCAAACTAGTGTGTAACTTACTAAGCAAAACTGATACTAAAGTTGTTTTACATTTGGTTCTGTAGTTCGGGCCTAAATAAATGTTTGTTGCTGTTTTTAATGGTTTAAGTTCATTTGATTAACAATATATAAATCAGTGAATGTTATCAGTGCATTTATTGGGTAAAATTACTACTTTTTACTGTCATTTAATGTGTTTTGGTCATTATCAGTGCACTGTCACTTTAATTGAGTGTGAAACGATAGAGTGAAACTATCGTGGCGCTGCTGCTTCAGTGACGCTCACACCTCGCACTGACGCGCTGCTTCTGCATGCGGTATGAAAGCTCTAATCTGTTAACATGGATGCCAAAAAAAAACACGCCCTCCTAATGCACTGCTCGTGCTTGCGGTGTGAAACAGGCTATAAAAGGATAGAGAAATACCTTTTTTCATTTTCTCACCCTTTACTTGCCCCAAACTTTAATGAGTTTCTTTCTTCAGTTGAACACAAAAGAGGATATTTTGAAAAACTTTTAAAACCTGTAACTATTCGCTTCCATAGTATTTGTTTTCCTACTATGGACATCAGTTCTTACGTTGACAACGTTTACATTAATCTTCATGTTATCTTTTTGGCTCATTATTCTAAATATAGGAGAGCAATGCTTCCTAATGGAGATAATCTTATGACAATCTTAATGGTTTGGTGGCACTTTGGTTCATTCCTTGCTGGTCTTTTGCCACAAATGGATATTCATATCTGTGCTGTAAGTGGCACTATTACAATATACAACCTTTTATCCCAATTGTTTGTTTGTTTGTTTGTTTGTTTTTCACAAACAAACTAACAAAAAAAAGTGAACAACATATCAAAAGTATTTTTTTACATAGTCGCTGTTCCTGGTTTTCACAGCTGTCAGTGTCATTCATTCATGTTCTTGTCGGCTTAGTCCCTTTATTAATCAGGGGTCACCACAGCGGAATGAACCACCAACTTATCCAGCATATGTTTTACGCAGCGGATGCCCTTCCAGCTGCAACCCATCTCTGGGAAACATCATACAAACTCATTCACACTCATACACTACGGACAATTTAGCCTACCCAGTTCACCTATACCATGTCTTTGGACTTGTGGGGCGAACCAGAAAAACCCGGAGGAAACCCACACAATCACGGGGAGAACATGCAAACTCCACACATAAATGCCAACTGACCCAGCCGGGGCTCGAACCATCGACCTTTGTGTTGTGAGGCGAACGTGCTACTTACCATGCCACCGTGGCGCCAGCTGTCAGTGTGTCATTTTAAATGTTGGCAACCTAATTTTGGACTATCAGTTCAGCTTAAACTCTCCTTTGTGTGGTTACCTGTTTTGCTAGTTGTTAATGTATGTATGCTATGAAAAATAATTGGTAAAAAATATGCATTTAGTATTTGCTTGTAATTTGGTGAATGACAAATAACAATGTACATGGTAAAGGAATAATTAATATAATTTAAAAAAAAACTTTGTTAGTTTCACGTTTATTTAAATGGCAATGGCTGTTTTAATGGTTATGGTTAAAATGTAGCTTCATTTTTTAATTAATTGAAAGCAAAGAAGTATTTCTGAAAAAAAATTAAACGTATAATAAATTGTATCATTGACCTAAAAGACAACTGCATTGATGGACTGTTCAGTACTGTTTACATTTTTTAATTTTATTTCAAGAGTTCACACTTAGCTGATGATTGATTATAAAGCTTGTTTGGCATGCTGTCCCGGGAGAGAACCCTGAGCTCATAAGATCCTCGAGCCCAGGGCTCCCTCCCGTTTGCAAGGCGAGAGGAGAGTTTGAGCTCAGGTAGATATCGAGAACTCCCCTGCGAGTAGCTAATGAACAGATAGTGATCGCTATGAAAAGATAACTACTAACTAAGAGCATGTCTATGGTGCCGATTTGTATTTGTCCATTAACTTAAGTTGCATGTTTTTGGATGGTGGGAGGAAACCGGAGAACCCGGGGGAAACCCACGTGAGCACGGGGAGAAAGTGCAAACTCCACACAGAAACATCAGCTGGCTTGGTAAGGACTAAAACCAGTGATGTTCTTGCTGTGAGGCAACAGTGCTAACCACTGGGCCACCGTGCCACCCATCTAGGAAGGAGGAGGAGTAGGGGTGGAAGGGGGGATTCTTCAAAATGAAGATGGCTGTGATATGGAAGTTAGGGTATATATAGTGGCTTAGGACTCATCTGATTGGTGAATCATAAATTGGATAATGCGGGACCAGCTGCAAGCAATCATCTGCATGTGATCCTCTCGAAATTAGTTTATAAATAAACTTCACTTATTTATTTATTTTTTGTGGTGGTGGTGGTTTCAGCTCAACCATGGAAAAAAGTTCCAAGACCTGCAAGCATGTCAAATTAATAGTATCTTCTTTCCGAACAGGTCTGTCCAGCCATGATTGAGGATAAGGGTCACCGCGTGACGGACTACTTCGTTGTGGCTGGCCTGACAGACAAGTCTACACCACTTGAGCAGGATATATCAGAAGCCAAGTCCAGCGGGCCCAAGGCACCCATCACAGACCTTGCTGTCATCAACAAGTCTTCTGGAGAAACCGTGCCTGAAGGTTTCACATGCATCGAGAGCACCTACAGCGGCCAGCCGGCCAATCTCAACCATGGCAGCCTCAAGAGCCCAGAATTGTTCCTGTGTTACAAGAGAGGTCGTGGGAAGCCCCCGCTCATTGACATTGGGTGAGTTTTTATGGTGAATGGCTATCCCACTGTGTAGATGTGTGTTTTATACAACTACAATATTAGTTTCCCTGTAGATACCATAAAAGCGTGCATAAAAGTGGTTAAGTGCACCAACATATAGCATTGAGGTGCTCACTGCAACCTGAGGTCAATTCACAGCTCGAAGTCCTTTGCCGATCATTATCCTCTGTCTTTGCTCATAGTTCACTCTGGTCTCCCTCTTCAAATAAAGGTAAAAAACCTCTAAAAATAATTATAAAAAAGAAACAATGTGAAAGTAATGATGAATTTAATACTAAAAAAAGGAACAACGTGAAAGTTTTGGGAGAATATTTATTTTAAGATTAGCTAATTCTTAAATGACAAAAAAGCTGTATTGACATTAGTAGTGTTGCAGATTAAGGTTTAACTTTTAAAATTGCAGATCAACAGGTTTTTTTTATCTTTTGCTCATGATTCGTGATTCACACGAATCGAGATGATCCATAGTCAGTGTCCTATTGTTGGTAATGTTAACAATAAGAATAAATAATTTGATGATTTGTGTATTTTGAGTTTGCATGCTGCATAGTAAATTGCACATTGTACTGCAATATATCCTGAACAAATTTGAAAGGAAGAATAGTCAGGATAGATGAATGAAATGGGTTAAAAGAGTTGACTGCTTATTTAAAGTTGACATGAAGCAAAAAAACAACAACAACAACAACAACACATGTTTTTGGACAAAACTAAATTTGCAGTAGGCATGGGCCGGTTTAAGATTCTAACAGTATGATAACCTTGAATAAAAATATCTTTGTTTCACGGTGTCACGGTATTGTGAATACTGCTCAAAAAGAAATGATTTTTAAATGGAACTTTTTTTCCAATTTGAACACATTGGCTGCTTCCTAAATCACATACTTCCATACTATATAGCACACTAAAAACAGTATGTGAGTCGAGTAGTGTGTCCGAATTCATATTCATGAGCTCATTCATGCTACTCACATTCATACTGTATAGAATGTACTTTTCTATCAGTCGAGTAGTAAATGCAGTATCTGCTGAGTAGTAGGCAATTTCAGACGTAGCCAATATATTTCATTTCAAAAAACATTTAGAAAAATTTGAAACAGCAAACATGCCAGGCTAAAATTTCAAATGAATCCTTGACTTCTGCTATCTTCATTAGTTTCAAAAACACAGATTTCTTTACAATTCAAAAGGATCTTTGGATATCTTTTCTGCTGGGGATGCTGTTGTCCTAAAAAAGTTTTTTTTTAAGTCTTACACATACTGTAGGAACGGTATAACAGAAAATGTTGGCGGTTTTAAAACCTTGACTTTCCAAACCGCGGTATACCTTGAAAAAAGTTATCATCCCATGCCTAATTTGCAGTGGAATCAGACGTTAAAGGGATTTTTTTTTTCTTTTGCATGAGAGTGAAAAGTTGTCTCAAGGTGGACAAACATGGTGCAATTTCTCGACATTCACAGGTCTATGTGAAAATTGTTCGAAATTATTGATATACAACAAACTGTGACTACAGATTCTGCAAAATTACATTCAAAGTGACAATTAGCCTGTAAATCCTTTAAAGTACAGCCAGTAAAACAATTGTACAATAATTTTCTCTTGTTCATTTTATGACTTGAACTGCAATTTTTTAACTGTTTAAATTCCCACATAAAGATTTCAATGATGCCATTCCTGTTGAAATAGCTGTACCATTTGTTTGTTTGTGTGTGTGTTGGAATCAGATTTTGCATACACACAGATACAACATTTCTCTCACGAGGTCCTTCATTTCTCAATCAGCATTTTAAGTTTGCTTTTCTGAACAGGGACACAAGCATTTTAAAATCTATTTGTGGTCTCCATTTAGCACCAGCTGACTATGAGTTTTATAGTTCAGCTCAAGGCCTTCACTCTATTATGGATATACCCTATTGTGTTGCTACCATCAAGTAAACCTTTTCTTGTGTCAAACTTCTATGCCTTCACTGACCCTCACTGTGCTCAAAGCACAGCAAAGACCTCTCTTTTTAACCTTTATAACCACCTTTTTAATATATATTTTCTTTGTATATATATATATAGTACCACACCCATTGCATTTGGTCTTTGCTTACCACACCACATTATTAAACATCAAGATGATGTAATGTACACTTGTTAGTAAAGCTTTTTATGGCACTTACAGTGTGTATAAACCTTTTAAAGCTGTAATACATATTCCATTTGGCTCTGGAGTCCAGAGAGGAAGAGGTTCAGTTGTTTGTTTTGCAGTACAGTAAAGATTACAGTTTAAATGAACATGGCTTAATTTGGTCTTCTGGTGTGAACTGATTATTTTAGGTTTAAATAATTTTCTGTCTTTCACAGTAAATGTTTTAATCCAATATAAACTAAATCAAGTGTTTTGTAGCCATGCTTTTGATTCTGCAAAGTTTCAGCTAAACCATGGATTAAAGTGGTAGTTCAATAGTTTAATTTAGTTTAATTGGGTTTAATTTAGGCTTTCAGGTTTGTACGGTCATGGAAAATGTGAAAATGTCTTTAACAAATATCTGTGTACTTGAATATAATTTAGTTGAAAATATTGGTTAAATTTCAAATACAATTGCATAGGCAGTCTCTTCACGTGACTGCCTGGGGTAAAACTCGCAACTCAGTTTCATCTACGCTTCTTTTATGTTAATACATTAATACAATGATGATTTTGTGTGCCATGTGCTGAAACATTTATTAACTACAGAGGTAAGAAGATACTGGGGGTGCTAAAGCTGGCTGATTTCTACTATTCTTAAGACTTGTGAACATAAGCTAATGTATTTAAATTATGTTCGCAGACACACAGATAGTGGCTAGCTTTGCATGCACTGAATGTAAGTGCTCTTATTTATGCACTTGTGCAATGTCTTATATTTAGAAACTGATTTTGGCAAATGTTTGAATTAGAGAGAATATTATTTCAACATCATCAATATGTTTAACATGTAACCTATTGAAATGACTGGCTTTTAGTTTCACTTTAACATTTACCCCTCTCCCCGCCCCTAGTTCCCCATGTTTCTTACTTGTGTTTGTATATTTGATATATATGATTTTGTGTTATGTTTTCTTTTTATTTTTACGTGTGACTTTTTAACATTCTGTCAAAGGTCTACAGATGAAAAATAGACACTCTTGGCTAATTCTGGCACATTTTATAGTAATGTTATTAATGTGCCTTGACCCTGTTAACAAATAAACTAACCTAAACTAAGACTAAAAACTTAACGTACATTATAAGAGAAAATATTTGCCAATGGCATGCTCCCTCTGCAAAAATACAAGCGGGTTGTTTGCTATATTGTAGATCAACTTTCATTTATACGTCAAGCTGGAATAAAGAGTTGACAAAATAATGCCAAATCCTTCAAATATTATCCGTCAGAGATGGCAAACGTACACACATCCCTTAGTCAAGTAGAAGTACAGATACTCAATTTTAAAATGACTCTGGTAAAAGCTAAAGTACTGATTAGACTTTTGTACTCAAGTAAAAGTAAAGAAGTACAGCCTCAAAAATGTACTCAAGTAAAGTGTAAATGTAATATGTATTTATATAGTGCACTTATCGTGTATGGCCATACACCCAAAGCGCTCCACAATCATCAGGGGGGTCTCTCCACACCACCACCAGTGTGCAGCATCCACTTGGATGATGCCACAGCAGCCACCTGACAGTATAGTGACTGACAGTATAGTGTCCCCTTCACTTTTACTGGGGCATTAGGACGCAAGTTGAACGCCCCCTGCTGGCCTCACTAACACCACTTCCAACAGCACTTCCTAGTTTTCCCATGTGGTCTAATAAGCCTAGTATTTAGTACGAGTTGGTGGTACTTTACCCTATGGTCAGTGCAGTAAGTGACCAAAAGAAAAAAAAAACTTTTGAAATTTTCTGCCTTTGTGCTTGGTTTTCTTTGTTTGCTTCTTACTACACCTGTACGCAGCACAAAAATCCAGCATCTTCACATTGGCTTTAGTCTTGACTGCGACTGAATGACATATGTCCTGGCAGCACTGTACATATGTGGCAGCACTATTGACGCATACTCAGGGTCCGTATGCGATATCTAGTAGAGGTGTGATCTAGGCATGGGCCGGTATAAGATTCTGACTGTATGATAACCTTGGATAAAAATTTCATGGTTTCACGGTACTGTATGACGGTATTGCGTTTACTGTTCTAAAATATCTTCTTTTTAAACGCCTGGCTAAAAAACAAAACCTTTTCCCCCTTTGAACACAAAATTTTGCTGGTTTTAAAAACTTTTTAAAACCGCGGTATACCTTGAAAACGGTTATCGTCCCATGTCTAGTTCGAACCTACACTGGTCTCATGCCATCGTTTTGATTAAATTCGATATCTCGGTGCATCACGATGCAATAACGATGCTTTCCATACACAGTTTTATATTTTCTTCACATCACAACAATTTTTGTATTAAAATGTATAAATATATTTATATACTATTTGTAAAACAATTTGGTCCTTTAATACAGTCAGATATATAAACTGTACCTTAAAAAAACTCAAGTACACAGAACAACATGAGCATTTATAGCAAATCAACAAATATAAATATCCTGCTCGCTTTCTGAACCTTGTCAAGTGAATTCGTTCTTACACCCCTATGATTGGTCACGCACTCAACAAAAAAAGGCTGCGATTGGCTGTAATGCTCTGGCGCTGTTCACTGATGATAAACAATGACAAACGGCAGTGGTGATCACAGCTGATCCATGATAGACGCAGAGGAGAAAACTCTGCAGACACGCACTCTTGTCTGTATCCAGAAGTATCGGAGTAACTGCCGAGAGGGGAGGAGAAGTTGCACCAGCAGGTTAGATGGGCCAGAGAGAGAGAGAAAAGGAGTACTTTCATTTTCTCAATCGCATTGAAATGGGTCCTCTGCTGTAAGCGTCAGCGAAAGACTGTCCAGCAAACACATGCTGTGAAATTGTGCACAGTTTCTGAGTTTTTAAGTAGTGGGAGCGTTTTAAATATTTCGCCATAGTAAGCTACGGAGACATGGCGCTACTGAGATAAATGACGTCAGTACATAATAACCGGTTATGATCTATTACTGAACCGATACCGAATTGTCCGCGTCTGCATCGCGGTGCACCGAAGAAACAATTAATTTTGACACCCTTAATATCTAGTGTATATATCTATGCATGTAAAGTAGTGCCAATAGCTAACCTATTGATTAAAACACTAATAAATTGTTACCTTGATTTTAAATTGCTAGTTGTTCAGTAATCATAAAATGTACTTTGTTTTGCCAAGTGTGATATATTTTCAAATATAATAATAACATTCTACTTGTAATTTCTAAGATTGATTATTGATTCTAATTAAAAAAAAATCTCTGTCTATTTTGGCTTATGTGTACCTTTCTAATGATGGCTGAAACTTTGAATTATTAGCATAGTTTGTGATTTATTTATTTATTTTCCTGTTTGATGAAATGCTTGTTATTAGGGCTCTGCAATTAATCGCAACCACAAATAAATCCCGATTTAAGCACATGCAATTTCTAAATCGCATAGGGCTGCAATTTTATCTATTAATTTATTTTGATTTTTGTTCACGTTCGTGTGCGCATGATTTTAATATATTGACCAATCAGAGCTGACGCAGCACACCGGGCAATCACAGCTAAGCTGAGTGGGTGAAAGATGTTAACCAATCAGAGCTCACTCAAGTTGAGCGGGAGAACTGAATAGGTGGTTTTGATTTACGTTCGTTTTTATTTATTACAGTTTTGTTTATCAAGCAGTTAGTACTACTGTGTTGAGGTTAGTTAATATTCATTTATTTTATGTTGTCTGTTTTAAAGACAATTTTACTACAGTTTTATTTATTAAACTTAATACTATGTCATTTCATTGTGAAATGTTTTGTTTTGCACTTCTTGTGCACTGAATACATTTAGAGTGTGTGTGTGTGTGTGTGTGTGTGTGTGTGTGTGTGTGTGTGTGTGAGTAGTGCTTTTGAAAAAGCAAAACAGTTGCCAAAATTGCAAATAAAATCATAATCGCAATGTTCATTTCAAAAATCGCAATATGATTATTTTGTCCATATTGCAAAGCCCTATTTGTTATATTATATTTGTAAGTCACTTTGGATAAAAGCATCTGCAAAATGAATAGTTTTTATTTGACAAATGTACAGCCATATTATTTATAGCAAAAATATTTAGCAAAAACAGTGCAGAAACAATGTTTCAAGGAATTATTTGATCGCTAATCATTTATTTGTAACTGGTTATCCAATTTCCTGTTAAGTGTATTTTACCTGCTTCTTTAGTTTTTCTTTTAAGAGCTTCTCCATTCTCTCTCTACTTATGTCTTTGCATGCAAACATTCATCAGCCCACAAGCACATTTGTGTTGTCAGAAAAGACAACTTGGAAATCTTGTTATGCGAGAAACCTTTTCTCTAGCAAGCATTTCATTGTTTGCTAGTGGATCAGTCATAAAAAGGATCTCAGTGTCTACTGAAATACAGGGTTTAGTGTCATTGGCATATTTCTTTGTTGCGGGTTTCTATTCAGTAAAGTTGCTTTAAAAAAACAACATCAATGGAAAAGTTAAATCAGAAAAGAGAATTTTATTTTCTGTTTCTTTTAATTGTTTCTCTATGTTAATTGCTGAATAATGTTTGCTTTTTTTTTTTTGTTTTGTTTTTTTGCTAGGGTCCTGTATGAAGGTAAAGAGCGCCTCATTCAGGGTTGTGAGGTCATAGAGGCCACACCGTTTGGCCGCTGTGCAAATGTCAACAACAGCTCCGCCACATCCCAGCGCATATTCATCACTTTCCGCCGAGCACCTCCTGTCCAGCCCCAAAACTCACTGGCTGTGACCGACATCTGCGTCATCATCACAAACAAGGGCGAGACTCCTCCTCATACCTTCTGCAAGGTGGACAAGAACCTGAACTGTGGCATGGTAAGTTCAGAGAGTCAGGTTATTTTATTGAAAAAGAAAAAAAAATGTGTGATTAAATCTGAAAATTATTGGCTCAGTATCAGCTGCCTCCATAATCATTTTTGAACTGCTATTGTGGGTTAAGTTAGGCGTTGTTTTAGGCAGTCTGTCAGTGATAGTAGTCTGCTTCTTTCTGCTACTGTTTCAGCTTTATAACATATACACTACCGGTCAAAAGTTAAAATAACTTATTTCTTATTGTATGTAGTTTCAAATGAAATTATTACTCTAGCCATTATTGCTATTATTACTATTAAATTATTATTATTATTATTATTATTAATAATAATAATAATAATAATAATAATAATAACAACAATTATAATAATTAATATTAGAGTGATTTCTGAAGGGTCATGTGATTGAAGACTGGAGGAATGAAGCTGAAAATTCCTCTTTAAAATCACTGGAATAAATTAAATTATAAACTACTTATTTATAATAATAAACAGTTATTTTATAGTGCAACATTAACATTTCACAATTTTACAGTTTATACTGTACCGAGGTCCTGACTCTCTGTGGTCGTTAAAAATCTCAGGATGTTCTTTGAAAAAGAGTAGGGGTTTAACCCCGGCATCCTGGCCAGATCTGTCCATTAGCCTCTGTCCATCCTAACCATTGCCATATCATAATTGGCTTCATCACTCTGTCTCCTCTCCACCAATCAGCTGGTGTGTGGTGTGTGGTGTGCGGTCTGGCGCAATATGGCTGCCGTCGCGGCATCCAGATGGATGCTGCACACTGGTGGTGGATGAGGAGATCCCCCCATTTTGTAAAGCACTTTAAGTGTCTAGAAAAGCACTATATAAATGTAAGGAATTATTATTATTATTATTATTGATGAAGTAAATGCAGCCTTGATGAGCAGGATAAGCTTATTTAAAACATTTAAAAATCCTACTGACCCCAAACTTTTGACCGGTAGTGTATATATATATATATGGCCTTATCTCTAGTTTAAGTTTAAATGTGGGTGGGAGAGAGTATTAATGTGCTTGTGTATCTTGGAGATTTAAAAATTTTATTCCAGACATTGAAAGTCAGGGATTTGTTTGTCTGTATGGATAATATCAGGGACTTTTATTTGTTATCAAAATGTTGTTATTGTATACTATATTTTTATATCATACTGTTTCATGCATATTTTTATGGTTAGTTTATAATTCAGTTCCATTTTATTACTTTTGATTGGCAGTCACCACACTAAACCTGATAACAGGTCAGAATAATATCAATTTGCTTTGATTTCTGAAAAAAAAAAAAAAAGACCACATCAAAGATGACTTAAAAAGTAGACAAGACAAAAGCTATGACAGAGCTATCAAATATTATAACCAGTAACTAGTAATATAAACAGAAACTCGTATTTATTTATTTATTTATTTATTTTTTAAATCTAAGGTAAAATATCCATCGTTGTTGTCATAGTGGCTGTTAAAGACATGCAACTTGACATTTAAGTGAAAAACATTTTAATCTTATGCAAAGCACAACAGCGGCCTGTTTTCCATTCAATTTAGGTCATGGAATATCAGCTTTTTTAGTCATTTTGGTAAAAATGAGAGAAGAATCTGGGAATTCAATATCTGGCTCAGAGTTGGAACCCTGTTAACATGGAAAAGGCTTGATGTGGCTAAATGCTTTAGTTTTATTTGGCAGAACTTATTTTACTTTCTTTGTTCAATTATGTTTTCTAATACTAAAGTAATAAGAGAAAGTTAACCATCTCTTAACCAAATCTGTTCTTACAGGGGTAGTTCACCCAAAAATGAAAGTTCCTGTTAATTTACTCACCCACAGGTCACCCAAGATGTAGGTGCCTTTTTTCTTCAGTAGAGCATTAAAAAATATTTTGAGCTGCATCCTTGGTTCTTGGTGATTCATATAATAATACTAAATGGTGCTAGTTTTTTTTTTTAATTATTATTAAAAATAAAACACACCAATGAGTCTTGTTGAGAATTGAGAAATGAGAATTATTGGCAGAAGTTGTAAGCAGAATTTTGGTTCTGGTTGAAAGGCTCTGGTTGATTGTTTAGCACATTTATTTGGTTTATTTTCATATCCCTTAATATACTGTATAGTTCAAAGAATTAAGCTCGGTCTTAAAGAACCACTCAAGCTCCTGACTCAGTGGCAGCTTTAAAGAAACTCCCATTCAAAAAACCATAAAGACCTGGGCTAATTTGACTCAGGCAACCTATCAGTCTCTTGGGATCATTCTGAAGTGAACATGTCATGCCCTAGCAACCATTTAGAACACCCTAGCATCTGATCCCTTAGACTGCCATTATAAAGGCCCCAGATTAATGTCTCCCCAGATTAATGCCCCAGTGTCATAGAGACATCAGGGTTGATTTAGATCATTCATATTGGCAAGAAGCTTTGATCATCACTCTAGCCTGTCAGTTGGCTCCATAGCAACAAAACAGACTAACCTAGCAATGATTTAACAACAGCAATATCTCTATATCAGAATATCGTAGGGACCTGCGTATTGGCTTGTTAGACTTGTGCTTGCAAATGGGACTTATTGTGTACTACATATGCTAACAGTAATTAGCCAAATGCTAATAACTATTAGCTAAGTGCAATAATATGCTAGAAAGGCTTACTAAGCATTAGGATTTGATCAAACATGTAAATGAAGCTTGTCAATTAATAACCTAGTTTATGTTAGCAAGTGCCTCGCAATACCTTAGCAAAACCTTAGCAACCACTTAGCTACTGCTGTGCTTCCTGCCAACTGCCATTTCCAGTTCAAGTGCAGTCACATTGACTTTGCAAAGCCAACATCAAAGTTCATCAACAAACATTAGCTCCTAGTTGGTTTTTTAGTAATTTTATGGAAAGATGAGAATACAAAGCATAGCTTAGTATATCTACACATTACATAACATACGATGTAATCAACTTCATCTTGTTCATTCGCAAATTCTTTTCCATGTTTAGTGGGGATCGAGTGTGTTTTTATGCTACAAGAAGTCTGTGTCGTCTTCTAATTCCATCGCTTATAAGGCTGGTAAGTCTTTTTTTCTCTTTCTATCTGTTTCCAGCCTTCATATTATGATGATGATCTGTCTTGTTAGTACAGAATTGACAAAAAGGTCTGACAGGCCTCCTTTAAAACTGTGCTCAAAAATTGTCTGTTTTTTTTTACTTAATTTACTTAATTGCTTCAGTATGGAGGTCATAATAGTTTGTCATACAGTTCACTTTCTGTCAACAATCAGCTAGTTTCTTTATCTCCGTGTGGCATCACTTCCTGTCACACGACTTTGTGTTAATCTCTGAGAAACAAAACTTCCTGACTCAACAGTTTTAAGATAACATTTGTTTGTACATTTTCTTTCTTTCTTTTTTTAAACATATTATTTGAAATTCTCATACTAGAAGAACGGATGCCATGGATGCTGGCTAATAGCTCTATTTCTGAAACTTTTATTTTTGTCTTTCTCTTTTTTTTATCATTTATTTTTCTCTTTTTTTTGTCATTTATTTTGGAAATATGTTTTATGTAGAGCACTTTGAAATACTATCGTGTTTGAAATGTGCTGCACAAATAATTGTACCTTGTATGTCCTCTAACAAATCTTGCTGTTTAAAGGTCTAATCTTTCGCTATCCTGAGGAGGACTATGAGTCGTTTCCCCTCTCTGAGTCTGTACCCCTCTTTTGCCTTCCTATGGGGGCCAAGATTGAATGCTGGGCTCCAAACACACGCTATCCATTACCCATCTTTTCCACATTTGTCCTCACCAACTCCAATGGAGAAAAGGTATAAACGTGCAAAAAGTGAAATGGTAATGAGTAACTGTGGTGTTGTTACACATTGTAAAAGTTATACTCAATCAATTTCAGTACAGTTTATTGTGTACAGTGGGCACATTGCTTTTTAACACTGGAACTACCAGAATGATATAACTACTAGAACGGCCTGTAATTCCTATCGTTCTTATATGTCAAATTGATATTTATGTGATATTTACATATCTCGATAGAAGCGTTGAATTTCTGTTGACATAAGCCATTACTAGGCCCACACGGAATCTGTGCATGCAGAAATCTGCAGATTTTTAGCCCATCATTGATTCTGGTTATTTACTTGTGTAAATTTGTGTCAATTTATATTTATTCCTAAATTAATTTTAGCAAAATTATTGACTAATATGGAAATATTTGAATGATTTATTACTATACAGTATGTAAAGTAATATTTTCTGTCTTTTAAGTCTTTTGTGTAATCACACAAATTTCATTGTCGGTTACGAAAGTCACTGTGTCAGATTATGTGAATTTTTTTATTTTTATTTTTATTTTTTTATTATTGACAAAATCTTGACTTGTCGTGGGTAACAGATGTGCCAGACTACACACATTGCTTCACGATCAGTCATCCCGTGACATCTATGACAATCGTTATTTCCCAAAGAAGTCACACATGTTGCTATAACAATATTTTTTATCTCAATTTAATTTTTTTAAAATCTTATTTCAATCTCAGTAAACACTGATGCTCGCTGACAACTAACTGTATTATTAAAGGCATTCGTTATGACATTGATAGGATCAAACTTTGTCGACTATGTTTATATCACGACTATGATTCCTTTTTAATTTTAAGATATTTTCTTTGAAATCTAAATGTAAAATTTCCTGCCAATGTTGCTATTAAACACTCCCTTGCCTGAACATGGCCAGTGAAAATTGAAAGCACCAGCAGCTGTGAGACAGTGAAGCATTAATTAAATCAAAACAAGTCTGCTAACGTTATATGCTTCAGTGACATGAGTTGCCGTGAGATCTATTCTAGCCTAGAATAAAATCTAGCCTAAACAAAATTAAAGTGAAATATTCACAGAGAAGCCTATATTAACTGTTTTCACTGTTTATTACAAATATGAATAAGCAGGACAACTTATTACAACATATTAGAACAAAATGTTGGAAGGATGAGAGAACTCAGAAACTTGTTGTTAGAGTGGAGATGTCTGGATATTTGTGCCAGTCTGTCAAATAAAATTGCTTAATTGCTTAAAACACCTTAATATTTTAGAAAAATAGTTAAAGTTTGCATAGGCAATAATTGGTCTTATCCATCCGTGACCGATCCATGAGTAAATATGCAGCCTATTTGTTTTGATTACCTGACCCGCGCATTAATGGCAGCTCCCAATGAGATAACTCATGACGGAACTCGTGAGAAAAAAAAATTAACATGCTAGACTTTCTGCGACAGTGTCGTGCAGTGTCGCAGACATGGAATCGGTTGTCTTGAACTATGCCACATTACACGAGAAGAAACGATTGAATTTTGTGTCACAACACCTATTGTTGTTTACAAATCTTTACAAAACCCTACGTCAAGAAAATCATGCCAAAATCATGTGAATTGACCATGGCTTTTGTAGATATGTTATATGAGAGACTTGCTTTGTTTACGGATTTGCATTGTAAACATTAAATAAAAGTTAAAAAGGTATTTTTTTTTATTTCATGTATTAAGATTTTAATTAACAAAATTCTCTGCAGAAATAGCAAAAAATGTCCGCAGATTCTGTCTGACACTAGTCATTATGCTAAAAATACAGGATCTTTTGGTAATACAGCTTATAAATGTGTACAAGTTACTAAACCCAGTATGTCCAGCAAGCAGGAGAGCAATGTGTTGTTGTGAAAAACATGTCTGAAGTAAAGTTTGTTTTTGCTTTTTAGAAAGTGTTATGCTTTTTTATACTATGTGAGAAAGAAATACATTTAGGAAAAGTCAGGGTATTTACAGTTATATGGGTTATATTTGAATCTAGTTATTTAATTCCAACATTTCTAGTGTTAATCGTGTTTCATTTAGAATTTTCTATCAAAGGGGAAAATTAGAATTTTTACAGAACTTTTGTAAAGTCATGTTTTTGTTCTCCTTCTTCAGGTATACGGAGCTGGAATACAGTTTTATGAGCCGTATCCTGTGGACGGCCTCAGTGAGAAACAGAAGATCCTGTTGGGTCTTGTCTCTGCTGTAGACAAGAAAGTCCTTCCCAACCGCACAGTCAACACCAACAAGTGCATCTGCCTGCTGTCCCGCTGGCCTTTCTTTGAGGCCTTCAGAAAGTTCCTCATGTTTCTTTATAAGCTGTCGGCCAATGGAATCAGCCCTCTTCCCATTGAGAAGTACAACTAGATTCTTACTTCCACTGTATTATTTCAACCCTTTTGGACAATTTAGTTTAGTTTAAATTCAGAACCCAATAAACAACATTGATATGCTGTTCCTTTCCAAAGCAGCATGTGCTTTAAAATGCATTCAAAAACGTGGCTTATGTTTACGTTTTAGTCTTTTGTTTTAACATGATGAGACTGTTGGTCATGTAATCTACAGTGCAAAATCAAGATCATAAGCTTTGAGTGCTTTGTCAGTGTGCAGATTTATTTTTTACTCTCTTGAAATTTGATCAAATTTATATTTGCGTGTGATCAAGATATGCAGAGATACCTGAGTTGACTCTGAATGTTTTTAATTGTTTTTTTTTTTTAGACATATATCCCATTTCATGCACAATGTATCCTTCCCGTCTCCTCAGAGGCCAAGAATACTGGTGCAGGTGAGTTTTTTTTTTTTTTTTTTTTTTACTTTTACTTTAAAGAGCCCCTATTATACATTAAAAGGGGTCATATTTTGGGGGTCTCCAACAGCAGGCTAATATGCATGCATGGTCAAAAAACATGTTTATTGTCTTATAATATGCATTTATTTTTACCTAAGTATCCCAGCAACTCCTATATGAATCGTTCAGTGATTCTTTTGTTCCAAAACCCCTCCTTAGCGCGATGCTAATCTGCGCTGATTGTACTGATGACAAGTCTGTTGCGATTGGTCGACATCGTTCAGTGCGAGAGAATGCCCACCACGGCTTATCAATATTGAAGTAGTCATCATAGTGTGTGCTTGAGCTTATATGCCAACTTTCTTGTTTTTCCTGGGAGTTACCTGTACTTCAGACACCTCACCCCCGAACCTAACCCCCCCCGGTCTCCCAGCATATTGCTCTATTCTTAACCATAAGTAAGAAGAGCGACACACATGCAGTATTAATGCACACAGCGGCAAAAGCTGAACCATTATTAAACATGACCACCGCACGTGTGTAGGAGAGCTGATGTAGCCATAGCAACAGCAAACAGCAGTGAAATGCAAGCTCACAAACACATTTTAATCCATAAATAAAGCGGCACATGTCGCGTTTTGAACGTGGCTTTAGAGGCAATATAAGAAGTTAACCAGATACGCTACAAGCGGTTTCAAGTTGCAAAACACAATTAAATACATAATTTACAAGCTAGAGAAAACAATGAAGCAACCGTTTTAATCACACTTACTCACACTTGTTGGATAGAGGGTGCAGGCCAGATCGACCGTCAGACCACTGGGAAATGTTCCGGTGCTCCCAATGGCCAGTTCGCCGCTGCATACATCAGTAGTCTTTTCTGATCCTTCCTTTAACAAACGGCCGACGAATCCCCCGGTGTTAGCGTGTATATTTCAGAAGCACTTCTCAGAGGGAACACAGCACCAGGCTGGGCTATAATGCTGAGGCATTTTTGCAAAAATAAACCTCAACCACTGACTCTTCACAGTCTCATCTCTGGTTCATCCTCACACTTCCAATAATATCCAGCTAAGCACATATCTGCTACTGTGCTCTTTTCAGTGTTGCCAGATGTAGCTGACTGATTCCAGCCCAAATCCTATACAAAAGGTTTTTACCTTCACAATCAAATTCAAAACCATCCAATCTGCCAACATTGGTTCTATTGCTTGCTGATGTGTTTGTGGGTGGGATTGGGGGTTTCAAATCTTCCCGGGTTTGCACACGCATAAATGGGCAGGGCTTAAGTTTCATATCCATGTCATGCCGAAATGGTTAAAGACTCGTAACCAAGGCGACTCTTTTATAGATGAATCAATAGTTTTAAACACTGTGCACTTTCAGATTTAAACCTTAGCTGGACATTTCACTTCACTTAGAGCTGTGTTACACACTGCATGCAAGCTCATTTTCAAAAACCCATAATAGGGGCTCTTTAAATTGTAGATGTTTTTGAGATATTTACACACAGAGTTTTCATTTTAAAGGAATCTCTTAATTAAATGATTTTATAACCAGTTTAGACATTTCTTTCTTAGGTGATATCAAAACTAATTATTTTATTGTTATTTCCCCGTTAAGCTGTCGGCACATGACACCTTAATCCTGTCCCAACCTGTTTGTACACCTTTACCACTGAGGTAAATCATTTTTGTGACATACTAAAATCTATTTTCAATTTCAATTATTTAATATTTGTTTGCACAATTTATGCTTGTTGGATTTTTTTTTAATGCTTCTGGTTTAACTGACAATATTTGGTGGTGCTAGAGTAATGTATTGGAAAAATATTTTTTTTGAACACACAATAAGCAAACCACCCTATAAAGCCACATTATAAAGTCTCTTTAATTAAAGCACAGCCTTTTTCTGATTTGAAAAGCACAGTTAATGATTTTGCTGTTTCTTCATGTTTGTTAATGTTTTCTCTTGATTGCACAAATTGTCCCACCAACATATCATAATGAACAAAAATACTGTTTATATCTTGAAGTGGTCATTGTAGAACCAGATAAAAACTGACTAAACCTGTGTCATGTAGACACACACAAAAATACTTTATTATTTTATTAATACATAATTTTTAAATTCAGTTTATATAATTCTGGCCAATAGAGCCTGACATGTCTAATAAGAGCTGCGGGTAATTTTTTACATCCATTTTTCCACAGGAAGCTTGCAAAAGCATATCAGACTTCAGAATACTTCACAAAACCTCAAGACTGTTTTACTCAATCCATCAATAAGTTTTAGCTTTATTGAAATTGTTTCATTAATATTGCATATTTCCTCTCATTTTTCTCATTTTCAAATGATGGGGATTGTGCAGTATTAGGCACATTCATGTTCACAGGTTGTTATTTTCAAGGGAGGTTGCAGAAAAGTTGATCATTGCCTTTTGAACCAGTTAACAGTCCGTTTATATAGATCAACACATCAACAATGCTAAAATACGCCAGTCTATAAATTTTCTCTTAAAGCATGCATTTTTGGATTTGGAAATATTTTGTATCTGAGAAGAAAAATAGGCAGACAAAGAGAAAACCCACATCGTTTGTAAATGTTTTCCCACTGAATAACTCTGGAAATACAACATGCATGGATGTGCATTTATTCGATTGGTTAAAAATACAAATATATATCTTTTTCTCTTCAACTAAAACTGGCAGATTTAATTTTATTTAATTTTATTTAATTTTATTTAATTTTATTTAATTTTATTTAATTTTATTTAATTTTATTAATAATATTCCCCTTTATTAATCCGGGGTCGCCACAGCGGAATCAACCGCCAACTTAACCAGCATATTTTTTACGCAGCGGATGCCCTTCCAGCCGCAACCCATCTCTGGGAAACATACACACACATATTTACATGCATACACTACGGACAATTTAGCCTACCCAATTCACCTATACCACATGTCTTTGGACTTGTGGGGTAAACCGGAGCACCCGAAGGAAACCCACGCAACTACGGGGAGAACATGCAAACTCGACACAGAAATGCTAACTGACCCAGCTGGGGCTCGAACCAGCGACATTCTTGCTGTGAGGCGAACGTGCTAACCACTACGCCACCGTGGCGCCCTTATTTTATTTTATTTTATTTTATTTTATTTTATTTTATTTTATTTTATTTTATTTT
>CAIGQQ010040405.1:2886868-2899181 GCA_903798035.1 Danio albolineatus | reverse complement strand
TTATTTTATTTTATTTTATTTTATTTTATTTTATTTTATTTTATTTTCGGCTTAGTCCTTTTATTAATCCGGGGTCGCCACAGCGGAATGAACCGCCAACTTATCCAGCATTTGTTTTACGCAGCGGATGCCCTTCCAGCCGCAACCCATCTCTGGGAAACACATCCATACATTGTCATTCACACACATACACTACGGACAATTTAGCTTACCCAATTCACCTGTACCGCATGTCTTTGGACTGTGGGGGAAACCGGAGCATCCGGAGGAAACCCACGCAACCACGGGGAGAACATGCAAACTCCACACAGAAATGCCAACTGGCCCAGCCGGGGATCGAACCAGCGACCTTCTTGCTGTGAGGCGAACGTGCTAACCACTATTTTATTTTATTTTATTTTATTTTATTATTTTATTTTATTTTATTTTATTTTATTTTATTTTATTTTATTTTATTTTATTTTTTTATTTTTTTTATTTTTACTGCTTTCCTGTTGGTATACAGGATGTTCAATGAAATGTCCAAGTTGAATATAGGTGGTTGCTTTTGTAATAAAATGCAACTAATTTTGTTAAAACAGGCACATTATGTTAATATCCGTAAGTCAATCCATATATTGTACCATTGAATGGAATCATACTTTAAGAATGAATTAATTAATGTAATAGATTTTAACTAATATTGTTGTATATTTGCCTTTATTAAGAATGAATAAACCTTATAAGTTGGAAGTCAGTATGAAAATGTCCTACTGCTATTTAAAACATTCTTTTTAAGTTCAGCATTTGATATTTCTCTCTCTTCGTATTCCTCACTCGTTAGTGGAGCAGACTACAGTACACTGCTTATGAATCTAGGCCCAGAAAACTGTGCCACACTGCTACACTTTGTCCTGCTGGAAAGTAAGATCCTGCTGCACTCCCTTCGACCGGCTGTACTGACTGGAGTGGCTGAGGCTGTTGTGGCAGTAAGTTTTTGTGCTTATCACACAGCTCTGGTAATTTGACACAATTGCAGGACCTAATTTCTTGGTAATCAATGTGCTCATGTAAATTCCAAGTAGGGTATGGATGAAAATAGTTGAATGAAGTTTTACCTAATGGAATGAATGTGATTACATTGTCATTATCATTTCCTTCTAGATGATCTTCCCATTCCAGTGGCAATGTCCATATATCCCTCTTTGCCCTCTGTCTCTGGCGGGGGTTCTCAATGCACCATGTCCCTTCATTGTGGGTGTTGACTCAAGATACTTTGATCTCTACGATCCCCCTGCCGACGTAGTGTGTGTGGACTTGGACACCAACACTATATATTTGTGAGCACTCTTGAACATCTGGGAATTGAATGATGTTTGTTTTTGTTTAGGACATTGTGTGATTGCTTTTATCATTTTATATACACTGCCCATCCAAAATAAAGTAACCACCTGGAATTAACAAAGCAAATAAGTAAGAGCCTTCCATTGGATAATTACTACAAGGATGATTACGTAAAAAAATTCTGAATGATTAAGATCGACAATCGCTTAAATGTCTAATGAAATCAAATTTTTAAAAAAGAGAGCTAGGCAGCATATAGATTGGTATCTGGAACGAATGAAAGAAGGTCATGTGGCCTGATGAATTCAGATTTACCCTGTTCCAAAGTGATGGGCACATCAGGGTAAGAGGAGAGGAGGATAAAGTGAAGCACCCGTCATACCAAGTGCCTTAGTGTCATACAAGCTTTTGGGGAAGTGCTATATCTGGGCATATTAAGTGTCCAAAGAATGAGGTCAGCTGACTACCTGAATATACTAAATGTTAAGGTCATTACATAGATGATAATGTCAGAACTCGTCAGACTTAAATTGTAAAAGAGTGGTTCAAGGAGCATCGAGTATTTTTACACCACAGAGTCCAGACCTTAACCCTATTGGGAATATTTGGAATGTTCTGGAGAAGACTTTGTCCAGTGTTCCCAGATGCTCTTAGAATATTTGCTTAATTAAATCCAGCTGGATATTATTTTTCTTTTGGACGGGCAGCGTACATAAACCATCGGTTCTGGTTTTTCATATTTGCAATGTTTTTTTTGTCTGTTTTAGGTCTGATGAGAAACGACACAGTAACTGGAAGAATCTTCCAAAGAAGCCCTGCAAGAGTCTTATCAGCTCCTTAGCAAGCTTGCACCACCAGCTTGCCACTGGTAAACTGTCCTTTCAGTTTCTTTATACATCGTCAGCATCTCACAAATCTGTTATTTCTTTATTTTTAGTAAATAAGGGAGAAGGGTCTGGCTGCATACTTTCATTTGCAATCTCAGGCTTGCACTCTGGTGCACCCATGCTTTCTCTGCAAGTGATGTCGTTTACAGTCGACACCTGCACTCTTACTTGCCACATCACTTAGGCCCCGTTTACACTAGTGCGTTTTAGTTTTAAAACAGCGTTTTAGCATGTAAACGATCCGCGTCCACACTATTGTTTCACCCAGCGTTTTTGAACAGATCTCCCTCCACAGTGCTCCACCAAATATGTATATCACGTGACCATTCGCGCACTCTGGGCATGCGCGTTCAAGTATAAACAGGAAGCATGTGTCTCCGTTTTCCTCCATCCACACCGAGACGGAGCAGCAGCGTTTTAGAATGAAAATGGCCTCTCCAGCATTTCTGTTTTCGTGGCTCGAAAACCTCGGCGTAGTGTGGATGGATGGCGTAACCGTAGCAAAACTTATGCGTTTTAAAACGAAAACGCACTAGTGTAAACAGGCCTTACAATCAACACAAATAAACCAGAAATGTTTCCAGTTCATTCATGTTGCCAATGGTGATGTTGTCAAATGATTCTAATACTTGAATTTTATACTGTGACAGATCCCCCGAAAAGCTGCTTGTTTATCATAGGATTATTACTTTAATGTAATGATAAGATTAATGCTTTAATGTAAATTTAGCTAAGTAGGCCAGCAAAGCTAATTATTCACATGTATGAATTATCAGGTCTAAAAAGAAACTAAAAAAAAAAAATGGATTAAAAACGTCAGGTTAATGCAAATTGAAAAATTGTAGTTTTTATTTTTAAACTTTTACCATAAATGTTTTTACTGATGGATAAAATGGCAGTATTTTAATAAAATAGTATAATATAAAAAAGAGAACTTTAGAACACTTTTATGAATAAACAGAACCAATCAGATGATTCTTAAGTCACCATAAATAACCAATCCATACCACAGTCATCTTCATTTAGAAGAATCCCCCTTTCCACAACTACTACTCCTCCTTTCCACAGCAAGAACGTCACTGGTTCTAGTCCTTACCAAGCCAGTCAAGGTTTCTGTGCAGAGTTTACATGTTCTTCCAGTGCTCACATGGGTTTCCCCCGGGTCCCCTGGTTTTCTCCCACCATCCAAAAACATGTGACTTTAGTCAATTAACTTATCCAGATTGGCAACATAGACATTCTCCTAGAAAGAAGTTATCTCTTCATAGCAATCCCTAATTGTTCATTAGCTACAAACAGCAGGGGCGTTCTTGAGACCTATCTGAGCTCAAACTCCTCTCTCGCCTTGCAAACAGGAGGGAGCCCTTGTCTCGAGGATCTTTTGAGCTCAGGGCTCTCTCCGGGACAGCATGCCAAACACACGTTATAATCAATCATCAGCTGAGTGTAAACTCTTGAAAGAAGAACATTATTCATTTTCTTTACATTCAAAGAATACTTTCAGTCTCATGACATGGTTTAGTTTTTGAAGGAAAAAGTCCATGTCCTCCATCTCAGTAATGACAAAACTAAAAGGTTCCAGAGCAACAACTCTTTCCTCTGAAAACTGAGCATTTTGTAATGTGTCCATGGCCATCTCAAAATCATCTTCATCCATAGAGAGTACTTTAAGCATCTGGACAGAACCAAGCAGCACGTTTGACTGGTCTGAACACCACTTGCTGGCTTCCTTTAAAGCTCTTAACAGTTGGTTCTGTAAAATAACAAAGAACAAGTGAGATACATTTGTAAGAAACCGAAAGCCTTAATTCAGTACAGTTCAACAAAAGAAAAAAAGAAAAGACTACTTTGACTTTGTTGCTAATTCTCAAACAAAACAGTGTGCCTCTTGTGATGATTGAAGCAGTACATCATGCAACACAAAATACTCTATATTTATACTTGCATTATCTGCCTAACAATTTATGGCACGCAATCAGATGAATATTACACTTGACTGCAAGTTTATTTTAAAACTGGATCTTTAAAGACCATTTGCATTTCTGACCCACTACACCAGGGGTAACCCTGTTCCTGGTGATCTATCATCCTGCAGGTTTTTGTTGCAACCCATATCAAACACACCTGCCTGTAATTATCAAGTGCTGATCAGGTCCTAATTAATTGGCTCAGGTGTGTTTGATTAGGGCTGGAGCTAAACTCTCCAGGAAGGTAAATGTCCAGGAGCAGGGTTGAACAGCCCTGCACTACACTGTACAGGCTTTATATCTTTCATTATGTATTCCTGTACCCAATGTGTTGGCTTTTCCTTTTAGTCAAACACCATAGTTTATGCCAGGGATCACCAATCTCGGTCCTGGAGGTCCGGTGTCCTGCAGGGTTTAGCTCCAACTTGTCTCAAAACACCTGCCTGGATGTTTCAAGTATACCTAGTGAGAGCTTAATTAGCTTGTTCAGGTGTGTTTGATTAGGGTTGGAGTTAAAATCTGCAGGACACCGGACCTCCAGGAACAAGTTTGGTGATCCCTGGTTTACGCAAACATTTACAAGGTACTATGACATTATTAGTGTAATTCTGTGTGTGTTAGTGTAAGTTAATACTTTTCCCTGAAAGGTTGTCTAGCTTTCTTTTTCTTAGTCTAAAAAACAGGCTGCCAATCACCCCTTAGCTTCCATAACATGTCTCCTAAGAACAGTTTTGCTGCGAGTGGGGCCTCATTCTGCAGGACATGCATATGACAACGACATAGTCTTTTGTTTGTAGAAAGAGTATAAAAATCAATATTCAATAAATCTTGTAAAATAATCAACAGCCAGACAATGACATAATTAGGCACAGTGACTTTGAACTCTTTATTTAAATAGTGGTTAAAGCACAAATCATTTCAGAGCAGCACAATGTAATGTTTATTTTCTGGATAATTATGCATGACTTTGTTTGAAGGCATAACGTGCAGTTCTTGATGAGCAGTGTGCACTGTGGCACAAGAGGGTTCTCTGAAGCTAACAATACTGATTGATGCATCTGCAATAAAGTTAAATGAAATACAGAAATGTAACTCCAATGCAATAATATGGTCTGGGAAAAAGAGTTGAAGAAGCAGGATTAAACCATAGTGTATTACCAATTGTGTACATGCTACCAATTTTTCTGATTAAACATCACATTCTGTTATTCGTTTCAGTTGGACAATTAGTAAACCAGTGATTTCAATTGTACTTTCAATTAGTTTGCGTGTAAGCCATATAAATAACTTCAGGACAGCGCGCACACACATACATACATACATGCATACAATTCTGGTCGGTTTTAGCTTAGTTTGTATTTTTAGGATGGTTACATGGTTGAGTAGTTTAAAAGCAAAATTTAGAATTTTGTATATCAGAGATAAAAAACCTCTGATAAAATGTATAATAAACACAAAGGGATAAACATTGTGGACTTACAGCAATCATTCTTAAACCCAGGCACAGATGTAGATGGCAAGTGAGAGTCCAGGTGTCGATTTTAAATGACGTCACTTGCAGAGGATATGCGGGTGCCTTGAGAGTGCAAGCCTGAGCGTGCTAATGCAAGTCTGCAGCCAGACTGTCTTGATATAAGGTGTGGTCATGGTTTGATACTGGGCCCGAGAGAGATCAAATGTGCTGCAAGTTAAATAAACACATGAAAGTAGAAAACCACTAGCAAATTCACAATAGAAATATGTCAGGAGACCCTAAAATGTGACAAACCTGGCTGTTTTGTGTTTAATGTGAGTGGTTTTGTTGGAGAAAAAAAAAGCATTTCATATAAGATGAATTGTGCAATTAGTCACAATATTCAGTCATTCATTTTCTTTTTTTGGCTTATTCCCTTTATTAATCTGGGGTTGCCACAGCGGAATGAACAGACAACTTCACTACCCATCCCTAAGAAACATCCATACACACTCATTCACACTCATACACTACGGACAATTTAGCGTACCCAATTCACCTATATCACATGCCTTTGGGCTTGTGGGGGAAACCAGAGCACCCGGAGGAAACCCACACGACCACGGGGAGAATCAATTATATAAATATACAATGAACTATACTATCATTCATTCATTAGTTTCCTTCGGCTTAGTCCCTTTATTTATCAGGGGTCACCACAGCGGAAAGAATCACCAACTTATCCAGCAAATGTTTCACACAGCGGATGCCTTTCCAGCCGCAACCCAGTACGGGGAAACACCCATACACTCTCGCATTCACACATGTACACTATGGCCAATTTAGTTTTATTCAACTCGCCTATACCACATGTCTTTGGGCTGTGGGGGAAACCGGAGCACCTTGAGGAAACCCACACGAACACAAGGAGAACATGCAAACTCCAGATAGAAATGCAATGAATCATGTGCCCCCCACTATACAATCGCAACAATAATGTAAATAACAAATTTCAACTTTAGCAATTTTGCCCCCCCCCCCCAATTTTGCCCCCCCCCAATATATTTCTGCTTTTTCTGCACTATTTGCTGCACATTTCTTATTTGCATGTGAGAATTTGTGTTTTCTCGGTTTGTTAATGTTTTTCTATTTGCATGTGTTTTCACAATTGAGCTCTCTTGCTCCCCATAGTTTGATCTCTAATATATCAGCATTTCTTTCTGAACAGTTCGGCGTACAGCCCCAGAAGGCTTGGCAGTGGAGATGACCCCTATCGAAGCTGACTTCACCTGGCATAAGAAAAAAACTGAGCTGGAGATGGAGATTCAAGAAGTGTTCCTGCGCTTTATGGCCTCCATACTGAAGGGCTACCGAACCTACCTCAAACCCATCACACAAGCACCTTCTGAAAAAGCTACTGCTGCAGATTCGCTCTACGACCTGCAAGGTGACTGCTTAAGGCAAATAAAGTAAAGGAGTGAGGCCCTGTTTACTCTAATACGTTTTAGTTTTAAAACGGCATTTTAGAATGAAAACGATCCACGTCCACGATGGCGTTTCACGTAGCGTTTCTGAGCAGCTCCCGTCCACACTACACCACTGAAAACGCACATCACTTGACCACACACACACACACACACACTCTGGCATGCCCTGCAGCGTATGTGTGTGTCTGAGCTCCTTCCTGAGCTCCCTCCCTGACTCAGTGTGTCTGAGTGTGCAGGCACCTCCCTAGATTAGAGCAGCACAGGTCGAACAGTTCACCAAGGAGCTTCCGCTGGATCTCATCTCCCTATAGTTGTTAAACGTGATACTTAATTTATCTTGTCTCTATCTAATGACACTTTACTGTAGCTTTGCAGGCTTTTTGATATACGTTTCTACTCTACAGGCTGTATATCCTATTGCACTTACCCAAGCCTTTAAACCCAACCTCACAGGAAGCGATTTGCATTTTTACCTTTTTAGAATACCTCATTGTATATAGTTTCTAAAAACGTTTCTAAACGGCTGTCTCTACCTTTAGGATTCTTGAAGAGCCGAGATCGTGCTCATCAGAAGTTCTACTCTCAGCTAACCAAGACTCAGATCTTCATCCGCTTCATCGAAGAATGTACTTTTGTCAGTGACAAAGACACCGGCCTGGCTTTCTTTGATGACTGCATTCGAAAAGTAAGATTTATAGAAAAGCGAACATAGTCTATTCTGGAATGTGAATCAGTTAACTAAAATATATTTTCATTACTAGTGGTGCATGCTGAGATGCTAAGATTACATACTAATTATATATGATTTAAATGCTAAGATTACAATTGCTCATACTAGCTTAAACCCAAAGTATACTACTTTTTATCTCATAACACACACACACAACCAAATACACAGCATTTCTGAGCATTTTATGAAGTGCTAAAAACCTGTTAACAGCATTGCATCTGTCTTTATAAACAAATTCTGCCATTGAAAAGTATTTTCCTTTCTAAAACACTAACATGGAACTTTTCTTACAGTTGGAAGAACAGAGGATGCAGAGTTTCCTTTAACTAAATTTGTTCCACTTGGCTTTCTTTCAGCTTTTTCCTTCTGACAAAGGGACAGACAAGGGTGCAAAGGTGAGGCAATCCTATCAGTATGGTGTTACTGTTTCATGCTTAATGTTAGATTAATGTTGCACATGTTAAAGTAAGCATTCTGCCAAAGTATGTTTATCAAAGTAAACTATGATAAACTATTATTACCTGTATGCAGCTAATACTACTTCAAAGTTTTGGGACATTAATCTTAGATCTACATTTACAGGAGATGTAAGAACAGATGGTTGTTACTGTTCATATGCAGTACAGTTGGCTTAGCGCAGTAAATAATTTACTCTGCCATCTGCCGTTGAATGGATTGGCACATAATTTATATAAGCACACTTAGCATGGGAATAATGTGGAGAGAGTAATGGAAAATTCCAGGAATTGCCTGCATGTGGATAAAACAGTCTACTCACGGTTCGGTATGTATCACGGTTTTAGGGTCACTGTTTCGGTACAGTACAATTTGTGCTATACTTAGGAAAAAATGCCTACTGAACAATTCAAAGAACAATAAACATATTTATTGTTTAACAAACACCTGACAATGCAACAGTTTGACACATATGACTGTAGATTTGCATGTTCTCGCAATAATTAAATAAAAGTAGGGCCTTTTGAAAATTGTATGTTCAAATAAATTTCTTAAGAAATTAAAGAGAAAAAGGTCCCACCTTATATTAAGTGTCGCTTATACCTGTGAACTTACATGGTAATTAGATGTCTAAGTAGTATGTAACTACAGTGTATGTACACACTGGTACATAGTATTTACTTGTGTAATACTGGTGTAACTACACTCATGTAACAACCCACTGAATAGTATGTGTAAGTACAAATGTGTAACAGGACAATGGTAACAACACTAGGAAAGTACACATCTGTAACAAGAGTTATGTAAGTGCATTGTGTAACAACAATATGTACTTGCAGATGTTTTCCACTTCCACACCTGTTTGCAGATCATGTACTTGTGAACGCTGTATGGCAGAACTAATGCTGCATTAGAAGGTTTCACCTTGTGATACCAGTGTAAATACATGGTAAATCCACAGGAACTGTGGATACTATGTACCAGTAGTAAATACTATGTACCAGTGTGTACATACACTGTAGTTACATACTACTTACACATCAAAATATCATGTAAGTTCACAGGTATAAGCGACACTTAATATAAAGTGGGACCGTAACGGACCTGCTGTACTGTATGTCCGCATCCATATGGGATGCTTCTGGGTCTGGACACTGACCGTTATCTGGCTGTTAGCATCCACTGATCTAGGCTATCTTTGCAACAGCAACAAAAAAGGCATTCATTCTGTTTTTGTGTCTGTTGAATGACAGAAATGTGCTGTGATTTGGGAAGCGGAAACGTACAAAGGTGGAACTGCTTTGGAACTGAGTTGTTTTTATTAACAAACCAATAATAATGCAAATTCTGAACCGTGGATCACAGGACGCACCGAACCGTGGGAGGACAACGAGACAATACATTTCATCACAGAAAACTGTTGCATCCCTTTATATAATATGATATAATATAATATAATATAATATAATATAATATAATATAATATAATATAATATAATATAATATAATATAATATAATATAATATAATATAGTGCTAGTGAGTAGCACATTCGCCTCACTGCAAGAAGGTCGCTGGTTCGAGCCTCGGCTGGGTCAGTTGGCATTTCTGTGTGGAGTTTGCATGTTCTCCCCGTGTTCACGTGGGTGCTCCAGTTTCACCCACAAATCCAAAGACATGTGGTATAGGTGAATTGGGCAGGCTAAATTGTCCATAGTGTATGAGTGTGTATGAATGTTTCCCAAAGATGGGTTGCAGCTGGAAGGGCATCCGCTGCCTAAAACAAATGCTGGATAAGTTGGCGGTTCATTCCACTGTGGCGACCCTAGATTAATAAAGGGACTAAGCCGAAAAGAAAATGAATAATATAATATAATATAATATAATATAATATAATATAATATAATATAATATAATATAATATCTATATATTGTATATGTGTATGTGCTGGTATATCAGTAAAGTAATCCATACATACAAAGAAAAGAAGTAATTAGTTCAGAAACTTATGTGATAAAATGAAATTGCACAGGGAAAACGCACTGAACACATAAAGAAAGGCAAGGTTGAAAGGCATTGAAAACCCGTACAGCAGCAGAAATCTCTAAGTAGTTAAAAAGCTAACCTGTCTTTCGTCATTATAAGTAATATTAGCTGTTTTAGTCCCATTAGCACGATGATGAAGATGAAACCAGAGCAGACATTTCAGCAAGACAGTCATCCCAAACATCAAAAAGGAAATAACCACTGCAAGATTTGTACAACCAGTCACCTTAATTGAATCCAACCAAAAGTATAAACAAATAGACAAATTCTACAGAAACATCAAGATGTGCAGACTCTGTTGAAGGATAGGAAAAAAATCATAATTGAGCAATGCATGCGATTCTATTCTCCATACAAGAGGCGTCATGAAGCTGTCGTTGTTGATAAAAATCTTTTAAAGTATTAAATGCATTTCAGGGGTTCAGGGCTACTTTATTATATAATAATCTATATTTTTATTATATGTAGAAAATAAAAATATGAAACAGTTGAATCCTTCAATTCTTTCGCATTTATAGATGTTTGCATGCTGCTTTGCATCCCTGTGTTTAACAACATGTACGTACTACATGCCATTGACTTAGACCAGCTTTTAGTTGGCCAATGGCACGGTCTATTTCAGTTGCCTTGAAATAGCAACCTGCCAGTACTTCACCTTAACACACCTCCTTTTTAGACTAGCATGCCTATGGGTGCAAATGCATTTGCAATTTGTATAACGCAGCCCAGGGAGTGTAAATAATTCCAGCGCCAGCCTGAAACTAGCAAAGAATACTTGCATCACATTGTGCCGGTGTATTGCAGGGTGCTAGGGGTGGTTCACATTCGATATCAACAATTGTAGACAAACAAAATTAGACAAAATAATCACAATACCTGTAGACTTGAAGACTGTAACCATGTGGTGTAGGTTGAAGGTGAGTCATCTGAGGACACCAGGCTGATGGAACTGGACGAGTCCCAGAAGAGTGAGCACACAGTCTTTGTCATGCCTCCTGAACCCCCTATGGAAGATGGTCCTGACCCCCCTCCCAAGTACAGGTAAATACACATGGGAAGTCTCAGTAACTCTCACATTTAACATTAGTTTGATCATGATTCATGATGCCTGTTTAATTGGCAGAGCAAACTAAATGAATGTCTTGTGCACATTACCAAAGACGAATTAATCAATTTGACTAAGACCCAATCCCAATTCTACCCCTTAGCCCTTCCCCTTACCCCTCATTTTGCGCGTTCATGTGAAGGGGTCCCAATACTCTTTAACTTGAAGGGAAAGGGCTAAACACCCCTTGAAACAGAGATTTTTCAGGACCACACTCAAAACCAAGGGGTAAGAAAATTTCCCAGAATACACCAGCTACAATGGCAGCATGGCTGTACACGGAAGTCAGGAGATGCACAAATTAGTATTTTTTTGTCATTATTATGAATATTTACAACAAACAAGCTTATGTTTTAATACATTCATAACGGTGCTCGTGTCTTACTGTCATGCTTTCAAAAACAAACGCTAAAATAAAAACTGCTAAATTTGGCTGTCTATAATTCATAATAATAACTCCTGTATAGTAGTCCGACAACATTCTGTCACTCGATGATACTTGAATACCCTGTCAGAAAAGTTGTGTGTTTACATAGATGAATATGGCCACGGTGTAAATGCACAGTACAGTTATGAGCTTATTACCACATTATATCGCTATAAATTTTGAAGCCCTTCCCCTTCACACTTTGTTTTAAAGGCCAAGGGAAAGGGGTAGGGGTACAAAAACAGAATTGCGATTGGGCCTTATAGTGTCATTAAATTTTGTCATGTCATTGAGTCTGTGATGGCCATGTTTCTTTCAAGAAGATAAAAATGAAGACTAGGATAACTTTTTTAAAATTAAGATAATTACTGCTATTCTTCTTCTGATTATTATTATTATTATTATTATTATTATTATTATTATTATTATTAT